>PVKH010009451.1:0-18819 GCA_004027955.1 Chaetophractus vellerosus
TTTAACCCTAGAGATGAGTTATCCACCACCACTCAAGCACAATCATTTGAGTAATTTTTCAAGAAAAGGGATCAATTACATGGAGGTATGCACCTAAGTTCCTTTAGAACAGGTGTTCTTAACCAGGGGTCCACAGACCCCCAAGGGGGTCCATGGAAAGATTTCAGAGACACTGTGAGCTTGAATTGAAATAAATCAACTTATTATCTTTATTTTCTCTGACCTCTAACTGAAATCTAGCATTTCCTTCACTTATGAAAGTATGCAATAAATTACAGTAGTATTCATTTCATATTTAAAAAATAAAATTTAACTTTAACTTTCCTATATTTTTGATGTATTGGATTATTATTTAATATATTAAGACAGTAGCACATATGTATAGTAGCACATATGTATAGGGGTCTGTGGTTTTCACCTGACTGACAAAGGGGTCTGTGGAACAAAAAAGGTTAAGAATCCCTGCTACAGAACAAATTTCTAGTGTAAGCTTATTATGAAATACCATTATTGGCCCCACTAAATTGTTTGTATTCAATATAGATAAAAATTTTATTTTAACCTTGACCAATACCAACTAACCATGAAAACGAAATTATCAAGCTCACTACTTTTCATCTTTTGTTAGAGAGTGTCTGGTCTTTTACACATTATTCTCCTACAACTGTGGTCATTCTACATCTTTTTTCAATCTGAAGTTTTCATTGATGTATAATGTAAGTCTAGAAAAGTATGCATACATACAGAAAAGTGCACAAAACTTAAGTCTACAGTTTGTTGCCTTTTTATAATCAACACCCGTGCCAATAGCACACAGGTTAAGAAATAGAACATTACCAGTATCCCATCGATTACCTTTGCCTCCTTGCAAATGTTACATAAAAGGACTCATACAATATGTACTCTTTTGGATCTGACTTCCTATGATCAACATTATGTTTGTAATAGCCATCTACATTCATGTAGCTGTAATTCATTTTTCTCGTTGCTGTATAGTATTCAACTGTACGAACGTACTATGATTTATTTACCCATTTTTTTATAGATAGACATTTGGGCTGTTAAATGACACCATTCAGAGTAAAATGGCAAGCTACAGAGTGAGAGAAGACATTTGAAATAGATCTATCGAGAGGACTCATATCTAGTATATATATTTTAAAAACTCAAATAAAGAATAAAAAGACAGTCAACCCTATTTTAAAAATGAACATTTTTTAAAGTTTCTTCACACAAAAGAGGATACAGTCAACAAATATATCAAAAGGGACTTAATTTCATTATTCATCAGGAAGATACAAATTAAAACACAGTAAGATACTACTATGTATATAGACTGGAATGGCTAAAGTGAAGAGGATAAAAATATTAAGTGTAGACAAGGATGCGGAGCAATTGGAACACTTGCACACTGCTGGTGAGATTGTAAACTAGTATTATCATTTTGGAAAACTATTTAGCAAAATGTTCATGGCAGCACCATTGTAATAGTCTTCATCTGATAATGTTTTAGTAAGAGCCATTCCAAGACACTTAAGACCTTTGCCATAATTTTCCTGGTTCTAACAAAGCAGAAGTGCTGTTCATTCAACAAACACTCACTGAATACCTAATAAGTTACAGATACTATGCCAGGTTACAACGATACAAAGGACTCCAACTTAGCTCTCCCTGGGTTTTCATTCTGAGTCTCTTTTTCCTGCTTTCCTTTGGCTAATATATAATGTAACTATTTCTGAAACACAGTCTATGATACTTCTGCACAGATCTCATGATTATATCTATGAAAAAGATGTATTACAAAATAATGCCAGGCTGTGAAAATGCAATACATTTTATTAGCTTACAAGTCTATTTAAACATATTAGTCTTTAGAGTTGTATCTTCCTTCTTTAAAGCCTAGCAATAGTAAAAGTAGAATTATCATGTAATATAAGTTTGAAGATATAGATACTAAAAGAATACAAGCTTATACATAACAAAAGTGAGCATCACTTTATTTTTAAAAATTCATTTTAGGTGCAATATTGAATCACAGAAATTTATAACTACAGCCATCTTTACTGGAAACTAGACCACATTTCTGCTTCCTTATTGTACAACGCTTTCTTTTTTAACTTTAGATAAATGTAGAATATTGAGTGAGAAATTTATAGCATTAGAGAAATATAAATACCTAATCATATCTTTACAACACATTGCAGAATGCATCTGCATTTTTCAAGCAGATCATAAGCAGATATTAAAAATTGAAAAGCATTACTTGGAACAATACTTTAAATCGTATTAGTTTTTCTCCAACAAGATAATGAATGGCCGCTCAAGTTTTTGAAAGCATACATTAATTTTCACTGCCTTAACAATCCTTCAATACAGTCAATTGCCTAGTTGGCATTTATCTACATTCTGATTCTCTCTACAAAAACACTTGTAATAGAAATATTTTGAAATATGCTTTTAGACATCATACTTATTACCATTGATGGGTTTCCAGTAGTTATTGTACAGGGTAAAGGGTTGTCATTAACCATCATACATGCTCATATAGTCAACTAGCAAAGACAATCATAGTCAAAGGAAGTTAGGTACAAAAGCCAGAAGCAAAAGGAAAATTGCTGAGTTTCATGACTGGCTGGCTATAAGATGTTCTCTTCTATTCCCTATAGAAACCATTATTCTCTCTGGAAAACGTTCCAAGTTATTTCCCTTCAAGAAACAATTACTTGGAACTAAGTATATAGGACTGTGATTGATAATTCCTGTTCCTGTAGTTATTTTAAATAAATGCATGAAATATGCTGATTATAACACACCTGAAGAACTAAGTTAAAAGGAGTTTAAATTTTACTGATAAATTTTGCAAGAGACTAATAACTATGAATTCTGCTATAATTTGATTTAAATAAACAAAACCCTAAGTTTCATCCATGCAGTTCTATTACCTTCACAGGGGTTAGTGTGCCAGCTTTATATCCACCCACTGTGAGGAGAAGTACTATGAGCTTGGGCCAAAACACCGGGGTGAGTAATATAAAAATGGTGGGTTGAGTTGTCGCTCAAAGGGACTTTAATATTGAGTAAAAAGCTTTAGTCATAAAAAGTAAATTAAATTAGATAGCCACCACCAAATGTTCCAGAGTCCTGAACGGCCCCACTGGCCTCCAAGATGCTCCAGGATTACTTGAGACAAGAGCTACACGGAGGGCTATGAAACACCACAAGTTGATGTGGCAGTATTTGAAGCTGTCTCCAGCACACCACCTGCTGACTCGAATCATACCATACATTGGTGTAATTGTATCAGGTCTTACGAGAAGGAAAAAGCCAGCTTGCCAGGAATGAGGATA
Organism: Chaetophractus vellerosus; assembly: GCA_004027955.1. Taxonomy (NCBI): domain Eukaryota; kingdom Metazoa; phylum Chordata; class Mammalia; order Cingulata; family Chlamyphoridae; genus Chaetophractus; species Chaetophractus vellerosus. The sequence goes on from PVKH010009451.1 coordinate 3,348, forward strand.
GCTTTGGGCAAGTATGGCCAGCCTAATGTGGAAAATACCACAGAAAGTGGAGGTACAGATAGTAAAGATGATGATAAGATTGATTTCTTTGGATCTGACAAAGAGGAGGAATGCAAAGAAGTGAAGACGGTAAAAAAGAACACCTTGCACAATATGGGCCACAGAAAGCCAAAATATCTGTACTTGTTACTAAGCCGTCCATCTTACTGGAGGTGAAAACTTGGGATGAGACAGAAATGACAAAATTAGAGAAGTATGCCAGAAGCATTCAAGCAGATAGATTGTTCTTGGGTTGTTCTAAACTAGTTCCAGGGGGATAGGGAATTAAACTTCAAATACAGAAGATAAAGTTGGAACAGATATACTTGAGGAGCAAATAACTGCTTTTGAGGACTATGTGCAGTCCATGGATTGTGTCTGCTTTAACAAGAGCTAAAATCCATCCTGGATCATTGCAATTAAATGAAAGTTTGAAATTTAAAAAAAAAATTTTTTTAAGTAAATCAATCTAAATTTGTTTACTTGTTTTCAATTAGTGTATTTACTTATGTTAAACAACATACAGTATATTCTTTTGCATTTTTTAGAATTACTGAGCTATTGATTAAAAATATAAATTAAAAAATCATGATCTAATGATATAAAAGTTTCTTTAAGTCTTTAATCCTCCCTTACCTTTCTCCCAGCCAGTTTCCTACCCCCAACCATTACATAATAAAATAGTATCACAAGTGCTTCCCGAAAACTTAATACATACAGAATGTAATATAAATGTGGTCTCGTTTTGTTGTTTTGCAGTCTTTGCATCTCATCCTTCACACACCATTCACTCAGTGATTGTAACTGGCCACTGCTTTTCATTTTCAAATTTTAACCCACTGAATAATTTCCATTAAACAATTATCTCTTGGAAATCTATTTGGTGCCCAAATCTTTGCTAATTTTACCAAACTCTGATTTAATTTATGAATATTTACTTTGACTATATATGTTAATTCAAACTATATAGATAGAGAACCCAAGGAGCAAATAATTTGATAGTTTTTTTGATGAAATTTCCATTAAGGAAAGTTAGCATTTCACTTTCTTTTTTTAATGCTACAGTATTCTTCCACTTCTACATGTGCCCTAAGACACTTTGCAAGAAATACTTAGACTCTTTTTACCTTCACTTCTCTCAAACTAATTTTTAGGATTCCAAAAACTAATTACAGATAGGCAATATAAAGTAAATCAGAGTCCTTTTTTACCAGCCCAACATCATCTCATTAAATAAAGAGAATTAAAGAAGGAAAATACTAAAATATATGTCCTTCCTCTCCAACATAAATTATTATTACTGTGTCCTATTAAACCTAGATGCCCCAAAGCTAAATATGTAATACAAAATAAACACAATTCATCTAATTTTCCGAAGTTCTAAAAGTCTCATGGTTTCAGCAATATTTGTTGATTGTTGAGAAATGTAAGATATCCTGATTTCTTCTGGTTTTGGTTTTCCTGTCATGGTAAGGCAGATAAATTTTGGTGCTACTATCTCAGCAATAGTTCTCAATTCTTGCTATACATTAGAATCACTTGGGAGAGCTTTAAAAAAATATCCAAAATAGCCCCACACATTTAATAAGTGACCTGGGATGGGCCCTGAACAATATTGTTTTCCAGGTGAAAACAGTCACAGCTGGCAATCACTGGTCTAGAGCATTTTCTTTCCTTCTCAGAGTTCTTTATGTTTGTTTATTTTTTAAAAATTAAAATAAATACTGGATGAAGATTTTTTAAAAGCACAAGTTTGGGTACATGTTAATGAATCAGACACAACTGACCTCAAAGACTTTACAATCTAGCAGCGGGGTGCTCGGTCAGACTTCTTGTAGTGGTCTATTAAAATGTGTCAATGTGTAATCAATGTATCCTAAAAATGTACATAGATATATAAAAAATAAATAAAAAATTAATTTTAAAAAATGTGTCAAGAGAAACCATGGGTTAGGCAAGTCATTCACTCCTACAGAGAAATCAAGTAAATTTCCTGGTATGTGCAACATTCTCTTTCTTAACTGCTATGCACTGTCATGTGTGCATCTCATGATCTCATTCTGTCTTCATCTAATTTTAGGATAGGGAAGCAAAGCAATCAAATTCTATTGATGTTGTTCTGAGAGTGCATATGTGTAGATTCAAGACATACAAGTTTGATTAAAATTGTTAGGGTTCAGCATACCCAATATTAGAGGGGATCCTAGCTTTTCCTTAACGTGCTCTGTTGTTGATTGTTGAGAAAGGTCAGACATCCTGATTTCTTTTGGTTTTGGTTTTTCTGTCATGGCAAGACATAAATTTTGGTGCTAGTATCTGAGCAGTAGTAGTAAGAAATAGTGCATGCTTGTGACTTTGTTATACTATCATTAGCACATGAGCAAGCCCAACTCTCAGTGCCACAACTGAAAATGAAAACGGGTAATTTTTATTTTATCTTTGTCGGTTTTTTCATTGATTGAGGAGGGAGATAGGTTATAGGTTATCTTGACTCTGAAGAAGCAGTAACTAACTCAGGTCCACAAGGCTGGACCATGGATCAACCTCTCTAATCTACCCTCCTCAGGGTTAAAGATCTTCCCAGGAAAGAAACTTCATCAGCAGAGATTTGAGAAACTAGTTTGGTCAGTATCTGGTTATTGTTTAATGTCACTTTACACAGAAAATAAAAGTGATTTAACAGTAAAGTCCTTTTTGCCTGAGTTCTGTCTCTTAAGATGCTAAATCTTTCTCTCACTGCATCGTAAATAAAACTTAGAACCTATCAAGGAGAAGGGGTTCCCGTGACCTTTGGCCAGGAAGATCCTGGAAGCACTCAGCATCTTGACTCAGAAGTAGTTAACATTTTCTAGGGAATCATTTATTCAGCTTGGCCTTGGGTAGTAGAGCGTAGAGAGTTTCTCCCTAGGATGAAAGAATGAAGAGCTAGAAATACTCCCACATCCACTGGAAGGATATTATTCACATTGGCTAAGATAAGCAATCAGAGTCAGCTTGGTGCCTGGGTTGAAATAAGGGCCAACCATGACCATTCCTAAGAAATACAGGACAGTCACTGCCTGTAAGCGTCACCCATATGGAAAAACACCAAATGACCCAAGATAGCATAAAATAGAGTGTGCCGTTGTGTGGTAGAACCTAGAACACTCAGGCATCAATACATGCTAGCAGCATAGGGTAGACTTTTTGGAAGAAACAAATTTGGAATTAAGTGTTAAAGGACTGGGGACATTCAGATAGGAAGAACAAAGAAGGGAAATTATCCCAGGCTTCGAGTGAATATAATTAAAACCACAGAGATAGAAGTGATCAAAAGGGGAACCACTGAGTAGTGGGAGAAAAGGGAACAGTGGATTATTTAATGTTCTCAAATGATGATTAAGTGGGACTCTAGCCAACTGCCAAGCTCAGAGTATAAAAATATTTGTTTGTTGGGTTGAAAATCAAATGCCACTAGAGAATTCTTATAAGTAGTTACTATGTATTGAATGTATTTGTCACCAAATCTTCACAGGTTATGTGTACTTGGAACAAGATAGCAAGTTGGCAAGAGGGTTAAGTAGTGTACTTGATGGAACCAAATTATGGATAGAGTCATGAAACTGAGTCCTTGAATGGTACTTATTACACCCAGGAGGAAATGAGTCATGGATCAGAAAATCAGTGAGATTCTGGGTTAAATTTTTTAAAAGGTTGCTTCTCTATCCGTACATGAAAAACTTGATTCAGAAATAAATAAAAAAGACAGTAATCTATTTCATTCTTAGGATTTATTGAATGCCTACTTCATGTGAAAAACTATTCATTATCTAATTTAATTTCACACTCCATGCACAAGGAAACTGAGGAACTAATATGTTAAGATGAAGGTCACACTATTAGAAAATGGTAAAGCCAAAGTTTTATTTCATGTTTTTTTGTTTAGAAATTTAAAAATAAATGAGAGAAATTTATATCTGTTAAGTCCTTTTTTATGCATTTCATCATTTATTGCTTTCATTGTCGTTTGACTATTTGAATGTAGATCCAGTTTTCTCAAGTAAATGATTAGCCCTTTAAAAACCAGAATAATGTAGTCTTCTTTTTTCACCCTTACTCAGAAATGAGCATAAGCGTCACACTCACTGAGATGGCTTATAAAACATCGTGGCTGAAGTCAGAAAATAAGCATGAAAATAATGTCTCATGCTTTCCAGGCCCATGATACTGTTCTTCAAAAAAAAGTGGACTATATTCTTTGACTTACATTGTGTAAGCCCAAATCAATAATGAAGGTGAATGCTCAATAAATTATTATCAATAGTGATTAAGTTATTTTAAAAAGCTTCAGTAGGTGTCCCACAGTAATAACATTCTATTTTGTGTTTTGAAAGAGCATAAAAAGTATTTCCCTAACATTTTACATGAATATTTACATCACTATGAACCCAAACCGATGTGTGTGTGTGTGTGTGTGTGTGTGTTTAAATAGGGGGTGTGAGTGTTAAGTGTGTTTTTTTCATTCTTGATACTTTGAAATATGTGTGATTTCTGGTGGTGCTGGATATTTTGTTTGCACCTCCAGACCATTTTCCTTCTTTTCCTGTGGAATGCCCAGGTATACTGACCCCTAGCGTCTGCTCCTATTTGCTTCTTTACTCTCTGGTTTCTGGGTTCAACCAATGGGACACACCAGCAGGAGGCTTAGAGGAGAGAGAGGTCGGGCATGTACTCCCTAGATTCCTGTCCTGTTAGGCAGCTCCAAGTTGTGTTCTCCCCTATAGAAGGCCACTGTTCCTGTCTAGTAGCCCTCTCCAACAGCCACTCTTTCCAGGATCTGGGATAGGCTTCCTCCCCTTGCCCCTTTTAGTCTAGGAGTGCTAACCTCTCCTAGCTGGTACTCACCCTGAGGACACCTTCCCTTTTTGCCTTTCCGATCCTGCCTCTGGCTAAATTTTACATTTCCTCATTAACACCAACAAATCAATTTTACCAAACAGTTCTCAAAAAATTATTACACAAGCACCTGCCCAGAAATGAAAACAACATGTGTTCACAGAGTTTTAAACTTTAGGCAGAAGACTAGTGTTCGTTTCTAGGGCTGGCAAGATCCTTCACTGATAGTATGTGTCTCCTTCGTTACGCACACAGCACTCCAAAGGCACAGTCCATTTCCCTAGTGTTTACATTATATAGAGTTTTTCAAACGACAGCAACAAGGAAGATTCACCAAAAGCTGTTACAAATCGAACATCAGGAAAAATGTGAGTAGTAATTAGTTTTGAGTATTGTTCTACTCCACGGCTGCTGTTGGAGTAATTTTCGTGCAACAAGAGCAATACTTTAATACACCGTGCATTCTGGTGTTTGATTTATGTTTAGAAACCTTAGAAAGTTTAAATAACTGTACTTATTTTCATGTTTGGAGGCACTGCTCCCTAAAATAAACACTGAAATTTTAAAGTAATACATTTGAAAAATCTGCATTCTTAGGGTTCTTTATTTCAGAAATGCTGCCAAAGGACATATTTGTAAGTCAATAAACCTTTTTGTAATACTAATATTTGAAAATGCTATTTTTATAAATATGGGAAAAATGGAATCCCTTATTTTCATATATAATAGAAAAAATTATTTGGCAAGGATTTTCTTATAAAGTAACCCAATAGACTTTTAAAACAAAATCTCAAAAGCATAGATTTCCCCAGTCACACTGCTGTTGTCATGGAGACCAATCTCTGGCACATTTGATGGTGTAACCTATACATCTTTCTAGCCGGAATATTCTGTTGTTGCCATGGAAACTGCCAGTCACTAGTCTTTTTATTCCTTCGTGCTCCCACAGATAACACAGAAATTTCGGTTATGATTTTCCAACCCCTTAGCAGTCTTAGGGATATCAGGCAATGACAGAAAAACAACAACAACAACAAAAAAAACTTGGTATTTTGTGCCTATATGTCGCAATTTATTACAGTTCAAATGCTATGCAAAGGACACAATATTAGATATAATTTATTTTCATAGAATCCCAGGTGAGTCTTAAAACCATTCAATGCTCTCAAGATTCTAAAAGAAAAGGTTATTTCTAATGTCATTTAAAAGAACCAATAGTCATAAAAGGGATTAGTTCTTCAGATAATAAAAATCTTCTAAATAAGAGAGAGGAAAAAGTTATTTAATGTAATGGGATTTGAACTCTGTCTTTTCCAGTAAAAAGTAACCAAGAAATGACAAAATGTTGAGTCTCCTGACATAACTCGATGGAGTACTCAAGCTACCTCACAGCCCATTTTGGGACTGAAATTAAACCCCATGATAAAGGGAAGGACAAAGAAAAGTTCTAAAAGCCTTGACTAGCACACATTGGGAGCACTAAATTCTGATTACAGAAGTTTTTTGAGGTCCCAGGAAATGGTTCAGAATATATGAGAAGGTAGAATAATCTCTCCAGATTTGCTTCTTAAATTCATTCTCAAAATAATCTAGAAAACCAATTATTCCTGAAAAAGAATTTATTATTTCTTTATTAACTGTTTAGAAAATAAAACAATTTAAGTAGATTTGAAACTTTGTATACAGTATGCTTTATATGCACAGACCTACAACTGGCAAATTCTGTTTGATTTACCCATCTTTTCAATTGTCCTGACATATTCTGCATTTGAATTAGAGGCATACACTTAACAACCAGGACCTCATACAAAGATTCAGACTTCCAGCTTCATTTAAAACACTGGAAGATCTGGAAGTACTGGGTCTACACTTCCACAATCTATTTTCAGTTTATCAGAATCCCTGCCATTCCCAATCATATTACAACCAGGCTACAACATTCACTCATATTAAATGTCTAACCCTAATGTTCAATTAAAAAATGTATCAAACTACCATGGAATTGACAGATTATGCTTCTTTTAAGTGATTAGTAAAATATTTAGGCATAAAATCAACAAAAAGTTGATTGGTTAGATGTGATAGTAAGAGTGAAATAAGAACAATGTAAACATTTTTGGGTTAATTGGGGGAAAGAAGAGTATTAGGCTATTCCCAAAGACAGAAAATGCAGAAAGAGAACACATTTGGAGGGGCTGAGGTAAAAGAATAAATGCAAATAAATCTAGAAGAGTTGGCTTTGTAATATTGCTGTGCAATATTGAGGCACAGGTATATTGGGAAGGCAATTGAATATTGGGAGCAGGGGTGTATGTAACTAACTTTCATTGATTTTCTTCATGCTGTTAATAATGGTAATTCATGGAAAATTAATACTATATGATATTGTTTATTATATAGTACTAGATCAGTCATTATATATTTGGTCTACAACTTAAGCCATGGATAAGGCCCTAAAATATTATTCTAACAAATATTTTAAAAATTGGAAACATATTATAAAACATCTGAAGAAAATGGCAGTGTTCCATACAGATCTGTTTGACTCTTGGTGTTCCATGTGGTTTGGTTGACAGATACATACGCAAAGCACAAACATGCATCCTTTTCTAGTAAGAGTACGCTATGCTCCACAGGCACTGAGAGCATCTGCTGAACAACAAACAGAACCCTGGAAAACGTCCTTATATGTCGCCTGTCCCATATGCAGTATTTACTCAACTGATGATTCCTACACTCATTAGGGTTATCTACATATCAGATTGTGTTGACTTAAATTCTTTTTGGAACGAGACCAAGTACAAATAGCTCAAACGACTCTGAGTTTATAAGGAGACAAATGGGACTCAATTTAAAAACATTTAGATAGCATACATAAAGAAGGCAATATTTTCCTGCTTATGGAAGGACAGTAAGTCAGTTAAGAAGCTTCCTCAACAACCTTCAGGAACCCCTGAAGTAGACACCACTGGATACCAACGAGCTGCTAATCATCAAAGTTGATGATTTCTGAACTCTAAATCCCCATGGTCAAATAAAGCCAGCTATTAGAACCTGATCTTTAATTTGACAGCCACAAATCATCTGTGGATCTCTCTCATGGAAGGACATAGTGTGAGCAGATCCATAGGTGGTCACGAGCGACAGGACCCTAACATTACATCTTTCTCATATTTTACCAAGGGCCATGGTGTCATGCATCCACAGATGGAGTTTATGAAGAGGTTACTCAAAGTGTAAGGGAATAGAAAGGGAAGACTTCACATCTTCATGAAAAGGAATGTTAATGCCACAACTTCTCAAATTAAATATTTGATGTCCACACACCTCATTTTCTGTAGAGTTGGCAAATTGTAGAGAAAGAAACACCAATATTCTTTATTGTTTCATTTAAATATCACTTGCTTCTTATTGAAATATGGATAATATTAAATAAGGTGATAAATAAAATAACTTAGAGCAGCCATTAACAATGCCTGATACACAGTAAGCACTCAAAGGTTACCTACCATAATTAACTATGAATACTATAAAAAGTTTATATAAAACATCAAAAGCCATAATACTATCTCCAGAGATAATCCTACTATCAAAATGCAAATCCATGTAGACAAGCACATACACAAGCATGCTCAGATACATATACATCTTTTTTTCTTTACAAAAATGAGACCACACTTCATGCAGTATGTTGTAAAACACATTTCCACTCAATGGCATATGGTGAATATGTTTCCATGTCAATATATATTCATCTACATCCATTCTCCAATAACTACAGTCTGGTTTTAAGAAGTTGAAAGGACTTTTCCTGTCTTCAAAGAAACCTCAGTAATCGAAAGACTCGTTAGTCAGGGACATCTGTGACACTGCTGAGAAGATCTCGTCAGCACCCATCTTACATAGTTAGACAAACTACATCGCTACCAGCTACATCATGCCCCAGGAGGGGAAAAACATTCCCTTCCAGCTTGTCGTTTTTATTTTTACATTCACACGTATAAACGCATATAGGCACACAATATTTAGGGGAATTAAAAAAGGCAAAGAGCATCATTCCTTTGTTCAAGAAAAGTACCAAATCTTGCTGTTTAATCACTTCTATCTGAATCAGATTGAGCCTGGACTATGAGGAAGACAATAAAAATGTTTAAAAATCAGAGGAAAATTTTGTCACATATCCCTTCCCACGAGATTTCTGACTTAGAGCCTTAGAGGCTATGCATGTAATTGGCTGTTTTATCTCGGTCTCCTGTTATAGGATATCTGTAGGAAATCCAACAATGGTATGGAAAATGCCTGAAGGCACAGTCAAATCATCAATACTAACACAGAAATTAATCCATGCTCCTGCCAGATCTATTGCAGCCTTGAGAATAGCTGGCACAATGTATTAAGGTCTATAGGCACACTTTACTAGCCTCTACATTGTGTAACAGCTCAACATATACCAGCCAAGGGAAACTTTAGCTTCAGAGCAAAGTCATTTAAAACATGAGAACAAAAAAGTAATTTTTGTCTTCAATTTCCCTAATGTGGCTTCAGTGCCCCAGGAGAGATTATTCTAACAGTTTGAGGAAATGCACATTTGCAGTCCAGAGCCCAATCTACTGTTTTTCAGAGAAATCAAAATGAGAAATCTGGGGACTTGAACTAATGTGAACAGGATTGGCCACTTGAAAAGTATCAGATTTTGTTGTAAGAATTACAGCAAAGTTACAGATACTTCGAGCAAAAAAGAACAAAATGTCATGTTATGTGATAAAAATAAGATAATTTCATTCTCTCATTCCCACATGAAAATGGAACAAGCCATCTAGAAAACTTATTTAAGAAATCATTTGAGAGAATCTTGGCAAAATACATACATATTTGCGTGTGGTACGGTACATCTATACATTATATACATATATAAACTTATGTTTGTGTATAAATATATATAGACACATATACACCCACATGTATATGTATATGCATCATTGATGAATAAAAGAAAAAAGGAGGCAAGCCTCTAAGGAGTCCCTGTATTTAAACAAAGGAAGAAAGGGAGAGAGAGGGGAGGGAAGGAGTGAATTGACTGTGTCAAGTCTGTTGAAACATATAAAGAGGGCAAACTTATCTAATCACAACCATAAATTCAGTATACCACAAAAACTTTGACTTTCCTCACCTGAGTTTACAAATGAACTCGGCTCTCATGGCCCACTTATATAGTTCTAGGAGTTCTCCATATTTCAGCTTTAGTCAAGTGCAAATCTTTAAGTTCTCACCATTCTAAATGCAGACCGCACATCTCTGTTTTGGCCAAACACAGGGTTCTTTCTGCCAGCTCCATAAATAAGAAACTGTAGTCTCTTCTTTAGACACAGTTCATAGCTGGAAAATTAACCTGGACTGACCACTTGACAGACTCTTACTCCATCCTGATTGTAAGTTCCCTATCTAGACATGCATTCATTAAATTTGTCATCCAGTCAGCCATTGAGTCTACCAACATTCATTAAACACTGCCCTACCCTGGCCAGGCACCACGCATGGCCTGCTTGGTAGTGCCAACAGCAAATGAAACTGACAGGGTCCCTGAATTCATGGGTCTTAAATCTGGGGCAGGAGGATATGCTAAACACTAAATGGCATGATTATGTGTTCACTGCAACTGTGAGAAGTGCTACAGAGAAGTACAGCGTACTGAAGGACATGCCCTAGTAAGTGTGGGGAAATTACAGTTCAAGCAAAAATTAAAAGAAGAATTAGAGTTGGCTGGAACAAAGATCAACAGTAGAATGAGAAGGTAAAGGTGTTGAGGCCCAAGAAATATCTATTAGGCAGCTCTAAATGAATACAATACAAAATAAATTAAAAAGTAAACGACAGTATTTGAATACAATACAAATAAATTACTTCTATAACCTTGATGACTAATACTTACCTTCATATGCGACTAACATTTTCCCTAAGATCAACCTTGACTGAACCAAACATGAAGGAAATCAATAGAAGTGTCTGTTAAATACTGGACACCATTCTTGGCCTCTTCACATGTTATCTTAATGATCCTCCCAACAACCTATGAGAAAGATACTATCACTATTATTTCTATCTTAGATAACAAGAAACTGAAGCTAAAAAAATGAAGTGACTTTTTCAGAACCAGAATTCAATTTCAAATAAGCAATTCCACAATAAAATCCATGCAACAACTGTCTACCTCATGTTCTTTTGTGGAACACATTCTTGTGGGCATGGAATGGTTACAAAACACTTCTAGTTCCTTCAGCTTGCTAAAGAGAAGAGGCATAATAGTTAAACTGTTAAACAATAATTTAACAGCTAAACAGGTATTTTAAAGCAGTACATAAATAGTTTCCAACTGAAGGGCATAATACAATATGTTCAGAGAAGGAAGAGGATTCAAAGTCAAAAGGCATTACCGTGGGATACCACGGTTTGGAGAGTCTCCATTAAGTATGATTTGAATGGTCTCACAGGGGTTGCAAATTCAAGTGTCTAGGAGCCAGTGTACCTCAGTGGTTGAGTGCTGGCTTTCCACATATGAGGTCCTGGGTTCAATCCCCGGCCCTGGTATCTCCAAAAAAAATTCAAATGTCTCTGAGGTACTGGGTGGGAACTTAAAAGAGTAAAACCACTTAAAATATCATGACAACAGAAATTAGCAGGAGTATGGTGAATTAAGTTTAAAATTTTTAGTTTAAAAAAGCACTATATCTATGAAACCAAACATGTAACTTCAGGAGTGAGTCAGATCTTAGAGCCAGTAGTTTGTGAACTTTGGTTAGAGTGAAAGTTAGGAAAGCCTACCAGCAGAATGGTTAGGGCAAAGGCATGGAGAAAGGGAAATCAAGGCACTGTCAAACAAGAAAGAGCAGTCCTATTTGGTGACGTCAAAGTGTGCATATAAGGAGATACAAGATGAATCCAGAAAGAAGGTCGGGGCAGACAGTGCATAAATGTAAGACTAACCTGTTTGAACTGGATGACTTAGAGTTTCCCAAATATGCACTTGTTCATATTATCTCTCAGTTTTCAAAGCCTGATGCCCTATGTGTCCCGTTATCTATATGCCACTCCTTTGAGAATGAGTCACATCTTCCATCAAGCCTTCCCTAAGCCTCTCATCACAAGTAGTCACCATCACCCTCTCCTCTCAAATCCCATTGAATTTCCATGACCTCTCTCAAGGCTTACAGCACATTCTATCTAGCATTATAAATAAGTCTGCACATCTTGGTTTTCCTACTGAACTGTGAGGTTCTTGAGGGACTAACACATCTGTACCCTATATGGCATTTAAGAAATGTTAGTTGAATCATTATTCAGTTGAAAGCTCTTTATTCTCTAGGAAATGGGGAAACCATTAAATGTCTTAGAGTAGATGTGTAATATAATGAAAGTAGTGTTTTGGAAAGTTATTTGGTAGTAACGTAAAACGATACAGAAAGGAAGCAAGAAATCAAGGTCAGAAGTTATTGGCTTTGACCTGGAATGGTAGGACAAAGACCTGGATTAAGACAGGAGGCACAGGAATTAAACAAAGGGATGGATACAAAATACTTGTTTTCCAGGAAGAATGAAAAGGATACCATGGTTCTAAATGGGCAGTAAGATGAAGAAGTCAAAGGCTACGGAGGATTTGAGTCTGGGGGGATGGGAATTGTGTAGTAGTGAGAAAAAGAGGCTAATTCAGGCCCAAGGTGTGAGAAAAGTAAGTTGGTTTTTAGATCTGTTGAGGTGTCTATGGCAATAAAAGATCCAAGGTAAAGCACAGAATTGAAATTTGAGAGAACTCACTTCTTCCCGGGTGGTTCTACAGACACCAACTGGCACAGTACGAGGGGAAATGGCCCATGTAACTGAGAAAATATCCATTTCAAATCTCAGATCCTAGAACAGTATCTGAACTAGGATAAAATGAATAAAATGGTTGAGATATTTCTGAGGAGAGAAACAAAAAGGGGAAAGCTGATAAGCCCTCCTCAAGGGCCAGAGCAAGGTGCCCGTGGGAGAGAATGGCAGGAGAGCTTAACCTGAGGATGGAATACCTGACAAAAGGTTAAGAACTCCTGAAGGAAAGGTGGGAATCACTAAAGAAAATTTTGGCTACTTCCCTATTGCACTGCAGGCAGCTGTACCCATAGAAAGCGAGCTAACTTCAGATGCTTTGAAAATGTGGACTTCATAGTTCTGAGTTAATAACTTAGAGAGTTTCCATACCCCTTCCTACTCCACACAGCTACTTCCATCAATAAACAGATTCTGGTACAAGGGACTAGAATAAACAAATTCTAAAGATGGCCTCAGGGCACCAAACAGTTGGCAATCGTACACCTCACAGCACACTCAGATCACTAAGTTCCACTGAGATCAACAAGTGACAGGCATTTCAACATGGCCTTTAATTCTCCCACTGACTTTTCCCATGTTTGATAAAAATTAAATGCTGAAAATTAGGTGTTCATAATCCAAGGTCTATACTCCTTTAAGGGATCCGTAGTCTTCAGGAAATCTGGAAACTGCCTTAAAATAAAGAAAAATTGTCTGTGTATGATCATTTTCTGAGGAGACATCCAAAGATTTCCTCAGACCCTCAAAGGGATGTGGAAATGCAAGAGATAAGGAAACACTGCTAAAATATTAGAAAATTAATGATGCCTACTTACAAGGGTTCATTTAACATGAGAAGCTTCATTGCATCAACAATAGAAAAGCATACTACAATATACTCAACAATTCATATTAAATATTCTACTATTGAGTATTAGAAATATGTTTATAAAGAGTTGCCATCATATCTGTAAAACACATTTATCATAATTTTAAGTGAATAAAGCAGGAAACTAAACTGTAGACACTGATTTCAATCGTAGAAAAAGTTCTTTGAAAACAAAAGACTAGAAAGAAAAAATTCCTCATTGGTGAAGTTATACATTTTAGTTTCCTTTTCAAAAGGATTGGTGCTCTCCAAATTTTCTTGAGTAATTCCTAAAATTACATATTTAACATATATACTTAAACATAGTGTATAAGGATGCATGTAGGCTACAGAGACTAATTTTGAAGGTATTTTCCTGCAAGGATTTATCAGTCAGCCAAAAATGACCTATTCTCAGATTTTTCAGGAAACTAATCGATTGGATCGAATTATTGATTTATTTATCCCCTCCCCCCCCCATTGTTTTGGGCTCACTGCCTGCTCTCTGTGTGTTCTTCTGTATCTGCTTGTCTTCATTTTAGGCAGCACCGGAAACTAATCCTGCGACCTTCCAGAGTGGCAGAGAAATGCTCAATCTCTTGCACCACCTCAGCTCCCTGGTCTGCTGCATCTCTTATTGTCTCTCCTCTGTGTCTTTTTAGTTGCATCATCTTGCTGCACCAGCTCTCTGTGCAGGCCAGCACTCCACGCAGGCCAGCTTGCATTTCACCAGGAGGCCCTGGGAATTGAACCCTGGACCTCCTATATGGTAAACGGGAACCCAATCACTTGAGCCACATTTGTTTCCCAAATTATATATATTTTTGGCATCAGTGTTGCCTTCACACATTCTTGCCTTTTCTATTACATATCATCTGCCTATGTCATAAAAGTTTTTCCCTAATGCCAGTAAAGTTGAGAAACATCTCCTGATTGACTGAAATACTTAAATTTAGAAATAATTTGAAGAGAAAATTCAACCTGTTCTTTAAAGGCACCCAATTCCCATCCTCTTCTCAAATATGTTACAGCATCAAAAGATAAACCTCTGCCTCTTGAAACCTGACAGCATAAAACCAGTGCTTGGGAAGGTCAAAATCAAGACCATCCAAAGGAGGATGGAAGTTCTTTCCAAACAAGGGCAGTGCAGTACCCAAGGGAACATTTCGGACTTGTGTGGGGTATTTTAATTGTTATTGAAACTAAAGGGTTTTATGTCATTAGAGAGCCCAAAGGCCAGAGATGCTAAACATCCTGTAAGGACTAGAACAATTCCTCATAATGAAGAATTGTACTGCCAAATTGCCAGTAGCTCCTCTGTTGAGAAGCACTGAGCCTTTGCTGTGATCCTCCCCATTCTTTCCTCTTCTCCTGCAGGGCTTGAGTCCAAATCTATGTTCTCAATGAAATCTTCCCAAAACACTTCAGTGCATCCCTTCACTGTATTTCCATCTCATATACTCAATTTGATACTTACTTGTACGGTTTCTTATATAATGATTTAACAGCTTCATATATAAATGCTTTTCCACCCTCAGCACAACTGTGATCTCTCATGTGCACGATCATCTTGCAAAAATTCTGAGTACTATCATCTAGGAAAATTAAAAATACTGTCTTCTAGGAATGTGCTAAGTAGCATCTGAATAAATAAGGATTGATTGTGGGGCCCAGCTGGATAGCTCAGTGGATAAAGAGCTCGCTGGGAAACCACATGGGAGGCCCTGGGTTCGGTTCCCGGGGACCTCTCCTAGCGGGCAGACCGCCTTGAGAATGGAAGCCGCCATGGGCGGGCCGGAGCCGCCGTGGGCAGGGCAAAAAGCTGCCACGGACAGGCAAAAGCCGCCA
>PVKH010009452.1:0-18819 GCA_004027955.1 Chaetophractus vellerosus
GGGGCCTCCCATGTGGTATGCCGACGCCCTATCCACTGGGCTATCGAGCCGGCCCCGAAGATAAAACTCTTATTTGAGGTTTCTTTTAAATTTAATGGTAATATTATAAGACTAAAACTTTTTATAACACAATGTATTTACTTATTCACATCTAGGACTTTTTTGGGGGTGTCTTTATTGAGTTCAAACTTCTCAATATCAGATTCATGATTAATAAATATATTTAATGATTCATAAATTTACATATTAAAATTCATTCTCTCTGCCTAGTCATCTAATATTTGTGCTGAGATCTGTTCCTTAATAAATACTAGTTACTGCTTTCCCTCTTCTTCATGGAAATGGAGATTTGTGAAACATGTTCATCTAGACTTTGAAGAGATTCTCCATTTGTGAAGCAGGAGTTACCTACTCACATGCAAATTTTCTTCCCAGCTCTCTTTCTCTATCAAAGGTTTAAAACACTTCAATTCACTTAAAAATTTAATGCCCAGAAAATGATAAACACAAGTGAGGTTGATAAGAAACATTCGTAAGTATTGTTTTTATGCCTTTTGACTTCCGGGAATCATTTAGAAAGTCTACCAATACATATATAATTATATATTTATCCATTCTCTTCTTAATTTTACATTATATTGCATCCTTAAATACAACAGCTTCTGTAATATGCTTCTATTTTGTTTTGTGAGGTGAGCACTTAGTGAAGTAGTAGCAGCAAAAGGTCAAAAGGTACTTTGAAGTTAAAGGTCAAATGTGACAATGCTTGAAAATAGGAAAATGTCCAAACAACTGAAAATCACCCTGAGAGACAAGTGACCTTTTATCAACTGATGATATAACTGATATAACGTGTTTTCTTTTGTACCTAAACACATAAGGTTACTTGATTAAATGCGTTATACTCAAAACTATCTTTTGTTACTCTATTTATAACAAAAAAGTTGGCTACACTTGAAATAATGCTGGCATAAAATAAAATCGATTATATGGATTGAATTTGCCCTTGTAGGATTTTGTAAATTACATTTTAAGGAAGCTAACAATATTTTCCCCCTGGAGTCTAACCCAAAATAAAGATTTGTTCTTTGAGTGTTACAAAGAATATATAGCCTTGAAATGAGATAAAATAACATTTGGATTACATTATTCTTTAATTTTTCCCCATCATATCAGAAACGTGAAGAAATTGAATAGGACATAGATGTTACAAAGGGATCTTTGGATGGTCAGTCTTGAAGAGAGCTGCTGAGTGTAAAGAAACCTGAGAAGTTAGCTCTAGGAAATTATATCTCTATATGCATTTATGTCCATAGGACAATGACATGGAATTGTCTATATAAGTAAATATCTGTGAATCCACAAATCCCGCCCTCCCTCAACACGTGCCAAAGAAAAATAAATTATAGTAATTATAGCCATTTATGGTATTTAAATATGGGTTGTCTTGTGATTTACTTATAGAAAATATAATGTTTTGAAACTGATACTGTGTAACTTACGAGTCTAGGTCAGAAAAAAAACTTTGAGGTTTCTGCTTTGATCTCTTAGAGTGCTGTTTTTAGTTCTGTTACCACAGGAAAAGTCTGACTACTGTGAGACCACCATGCTGTGAGACGCATATGGAGAGGTGCATGGAGAGTGAGAAATGCCCAGCCAGCCGAAACTTACAAACCTTTTGGATCCTCCTGATCAACCCAAATAATACAATTTAGTGATCCTAGTTGACACATGGAACAAAAGATTCATCCATCCAAGCCCTATCTGAATTTCTAATGTGCAAAATTGTGATATAACAAAATGGAAGTTTGGTGCTTTAAGCCATTGTCTTTAGGGTAGTTCAATGTACTGTAATAGATAATCAGAATAAAATTTGGTACCTAGAAATGGGGAGTTGTACCAGAAACTGAAAATGTGTGGCATTGGCAACTGGGTGGTAAGAACTAGGAAAGCTTTAAGGGAAGGTGACTTTTAGTGAATACTAGATAAACTTGAAAGTGACCATTGCTAAGATAAAAATATTATTGGAGATGGGAGAATGACACTTTCTATGTATATTAAAGTTTGACAACACTGTCACCTACAGCAACATGAACATAGAAAGGATACTTAATGAATTCATGAATCATTCCACGGAGATTTCCCAGGAAAATGTGGAATATAAAGCTTGGATTCTTCCATATGCTTATGATAAAACTCTGAAAAAAAATGATAAACTGAGGAAGGAATGTTCCATTATGAGCAAAATTTATAGTGAATATAAAGAAACTTGTCTTCCTGAATCAAAACTAGCACTGTTTCCCTTCACTGGTCTCTCCTAGCAAAATATTCTCAAACTAATAAATACTTTTAGGGAAAATATCAAATCCTTGGTGTATCTGTAAGATCCAACTTTATTACTACATCAGAAAGATTTAGGATGGTGCCTCATAGAACATTTTAGCTAGACAAAATGACTCCTAAGGATTTTTTGAGATATAATTCTCACATCATAAAACTCAACATTTTAAAGTATACAATTCAATGGCTTTTCAAAGCCCCTGTGAACATCTCATTCCCATGGTTTTACTTTTAATTTTTTGTTTATTCTATTGTTTGTCCCCAAAAAACAGGCTGCTGGGTTTCACCAGGATTGCAGGCTGTTATTTTTCAGGGCTATCATGGAGTTGGAGAAAGGGGCTAGGGCAAGCTAGTCACAAACCTTGTTTCAGCTGCTTGTCTTGAATAAATGCTCTTATTGGTTGCTTCAAGCTTTGGTTACTTTCCAGAGTTCTGGAAAAGTTATCTACAGTAATTGCTGCCAATTTTCTCATAGCTTTTATGGAGGAGATAATTTTCTGTGGTCCTTATTCTTACACTTTCACTGGCATGCCTTTCCTTTTGTGCATCTTAAAGGTATGCTTCATAGAAACTGTCTATTAAATAATAGAGTTTCCAAGAATCTGAAAGATATTCCATGGCAGCCACTCACCGTGTTCAAAAGGAGAATGTCTGTCTTGAGATTATTTGAGGGTATGGTTTTTGCTAATGAAGTAAGCCTAAATAACTATCAGAAGCAACTCAGTTTTTAGGACATTCATATTGGTGGAAGCACCATCAAGACAGACTGAAAAAGACAGCAAAACAAAATGAAATTGGATACCAATCTTCTAGGAGAAGAAAGAAGCTGCAATTTATTAGCAAAATAAGTATGAACCCGAGAGATGAAATAAAGACTTTCATGCCTGTATCTTATTTGATAGTAACCTCCTGGATTTAAATTCTGAGCTTGATGCTATAAGATGGTGAGACTTTGGGGATGGACATCTTCAATATATGATGAGTAAATTTTGCATGTAGGAGGGATGTGAAGCATTGAAAGCCAGAAGATTCACTCTGAGAGACAATCTCCAAAGATCAGTCAACAAAATGAATCTGCCTCTTGGTTTTCCTATCTTTGTGGAGGCTTCCTTTCCCTTTAAAAATATGTTGGTCTTGTAACTTGCTTCTAATTAATAAAACATAAGAGAAGAGCATTCAATGGTTGGAGCCAGAGAGGTGAAGTGGAAAAGAGGCAGGAGAGAGGCAGCAAGGGGCTAGTTGGAGAGATTCTCAGCATGAGGAGGTTTTGACAGACCACTGCTGGTTCTGAGATATAGGGTCCCATGTGCAAGGACAAGGAGAGTTCTGTAGGATACATGGGCAGCCCCAAGTTAATAGCCAGCAAGGAAATGGGGACCTCAGTCTTACAACCACAAGGCAATGAGTCCTGCTAAGAACCCGTGTGTGCTTGGAAGTGGATTCTTTCCCAGAATCACTGGAATACTGATCATATCCCTACTGGTTATTTGAAGAGCTTTAAGTAAAATATAAGAACAAATTTGGAAAGTGACTTGAGCCTACACATAAAATAATTCAGACATCTGCACACCGATGTTCATAGCAGCGTTATTCACCATTGCCAAAAGTTGGAAACAACCCAGGTCTCCATCAAACTGATGAATGGATAAACAAATTGTGGTATAGACACATGATGGAATATTATGCAGTTGTAAGAAGAAATGAAATCATGAAGCATATGATGACATGGATGGACCCGGAGGACAATATGGTGAGTGAAGCAAGCCAGACACAAAAGGACAAATACTGTATGGTTATGTTATTATGAACTAAATATATTGTGTAAATTCATGGAGTTAATAATTAGAATATAGGTCACCAGAAAATAGAATGAGGGTAGAGAATGGAAAGCTGAGGCTTAGTCTGTGCAGAACTGGTAAAAAAGGTTGTGTGTAAATCTTTGGAAATGAATAGAAATGGTGAAAGCACATCATAGTGTCTGTAACTAGCAGAGCTATTATATGAGTATGACAGTGGTTGAAAGGGAAAGTCTAAGGTCATATATATTACTAGAAGGAAAGTTAAAAACTAACATGGGACTGTATAAGATAGTAAAACCTCATGTAAAACACAAATATGGTTGATATCGCATATATAAGACTGTTTTTACAAAATATAAATACAAATATATTAGAGAGAAGGAAAACGAATAGCAGCTATGCACGGCAGGGAAGCACAGAGAAATTGAGAGGTGATGAGTTTTGTTTGTTTGTTTTTTGGTTATTATTGTTATTGGAATAATGAAAATGCCCTAAGTATAATTGAAGTGATGAATGCACAACTATGTAATTACACCAAATACCATTGATTGTATATTTTGGATGATTTATGCTTCATTAATATGTGTCAATAAAATTGATTTGTTAAAAAAAAATAGAGTGGATTGGGAGAAAAATACACCAAATGTGAGATATGGATTATAGTAAGTCATAATACTTTGATGATGCTCTTTTATAACTTGTTACAAATGTTTCACAATAATGCATGGTATTTGTGTTGGGGGGATGTATGGGAACCCTGTTTGATGATATGCATGTTTATTTTGTAACTTCATAACTTTTACTATACACATTGTTTATATATGTTCATGTATGAATGATATGCTTCAATAAAATATTTTTAAAATGAAAAAAATAAAAAATGAAGTCACAAAAAATAAAAATAACAAATAAAAAATAAATAAAACGTAAGAGAAGTAATGCTTTGTAACTGCAACTAAGTTAGAAAAAGCGTTGAAACTTCTGTCATGGTCTCTTGGAATATTTGCTCTAGGAAAGGATGGCTAAAATCTAAAAAGTCGTCTTACTCTAAGACTGCCACAATGTGAGGAAGCTCATGTTAACCATGTGAAGAAGTTGCATGGAGAGATGAAGAGTCAACCACTAATTGTTTTAGATGTCCCAACCAAGCACCAAACATATGAGGAAAGAAAATATTTTGAAAATTCATCCTAATCAAGCACCCAGATGACTTCAATGCCATGCAACTTCCGCTTCTGAACACCGGAGAACCCCAGCAAAAACAGTCCAGGTGAACCCAGTCAAACCACAAAATCCAGAAAGATAATAATGTAATTTTGTTTCATGCCATTCCATTTTGGAATTGTTTGTTAAACAGCAATAAGTAACTAGAATATATTTTATTTTCCTAACAAATTTGGAAAGAGAAATATGTTGATCAGTGGAAGTTGAATTACATAGCAGAAGATACTGGATTATCATTCCATTCTCCGCAGGATGTGAGCTTGAAAGGAAAATTCGATCGGGACAGCATTTTCCAACCTTTTAAAAAAATGTAGAGATGCAGAAGTCCAGCCTGGCATGTGTTTTTAAGGCTGATATAATGTGAGGAAACTCAAGTTAGCCATGCATAGAGGATGCATGGACAGATGCGTGACCAACAACCAGTAGAAATACCTAAGTTGTTGCAAAAGCTAAGACTAGATTACTCGACAATATATGGCAATCTGAAATCATGAAATTGTATACTTTATTGATATAAGAAGGATATTTAATGTTGTGGAAATATTATCATCTAGTGGATAAAATGGAAATTTTAGAATCAATTGACCTAAGTCTAAATCTTATGTTTGCCACTCACTAGCTGTGTGAAATTGGGAGAGAGAGAGACTATTGGCATTTAGGTGACCATTCTTGACCTCTCCCAAATATATATCTTGAGGTGACCCCAAGTTAAATACTATCTTGAATTAAAACAGTATAGATTTCTTTATAATCTTTTTGAATTTTACTTAAATTGAAATCATATACTATGTGTCATTTCCAGGCTTCCTTCAGTCAATATTATATTGTTTGAGATTTATCCATCTTGTCCTGCAGTTAATTCATTTCACATTGATTTACAGCATTCAATTATATGTACATATCAAAATTTATCCATTTTACTATTAATGGCAAACTCTATTGTTTCAATTTTGAACTACTATGATTAATACTACAATGATTATTCCCGAATATTTCATTTAGTGCATGAATGTATGCATTTCCATTGAAGTGAAATGGTTACTATAGCGAATATGTCTATATTGAGCTTTAGTTAAAAATCAGACGTGGATTTTTTCAAGTAATTGTACAAATTTATAATCCCTCAGTTATATTTGAGAGATTATGCTCTTCCACAGCCTAGAAACACTTCACGTTTTCATCCTAAGTTTTAAGTATCAGATATTTTAATTGCTGATTTCAGTTTCCAATGAGAATACTGCTCTGAGGGTTACGATGAATGTGATATTTCTATAAACATTAGTGTTCCTACTTCATTTCTGAAAATTAGTGGCAGTAAAGTGTAAAACTGTGTCAGAGGAAATATATTGATTTATAGCAAAATCACCAATTATTTGTTCTTTCTAAAGTTTCTTTGTTTTCTCCGCAGTTGCTTCTCATTCAGAGCAAACAATATCTAGAATAAAATGCTAGGTGCCTGTTCCAGTTAATGCTCAATGCTACCTATAAAATTCGAATGTTAACTCAGTAATCCTGCCTAGATGCATCTTCAAGCAAATGTCTTTCCTGTTGGCTCTGAGTAGAAGTCCTCGCAACATTATTGGCTCAATTACATATGAAGTGAATATGCAATTCGTGGCCCCAATGTGCATGGCCGGGCACTCTCATAACAAAGTATTTCATTTCCCTGGGGAGCTAGCTTTATGAATCTGACTTAAGCATTTGCCCTAGCAATTATAACCTCTTCTGAGCCAGTAATGCATTATTTTTTGGTGAGCATCTATTGGACCCACATCAATTCTGCCTCTGAAGTCTCACAGAGACTTCCAAAATCAAGAACTCCAATTGGGGTGGAGGACTGGTGGTTATTGTTCAATTATCTAAGACCATACAGAAATGCCATTGGCTGTGGCACAATAGTATGTTAATATTAAAACACTTTATTCTGGGCAAAGCCTAAATTTTTCTGTAGTTTATTCTGAAAACCAACCAACCAACCAACAAACAAACAAAACAGCTCTCTCTCCGTTTTTCCTATTGTGCAGATTTACCCTTATCTTTGTCATCAGAACATGGTTCTACAGGGTGTGTTATGCCAATTTCCAATGGCAATGTGGAACTTGATTTAGTAACTCCCATCAGGGAACCAAGCAATCCATTTTGTGGGATCAGACCTTATAGCCACAGGGAATAGGGAGCTAGAGAGATAAGGAGATCCTCTTCAGAGAGCTCTATCATTGGCCCTGGAGAGAGTGAAACAACCTGCTCATATATGTAGTTAAAACCCTCTCAATTTCTTCCTCTCATATACTATTGAATATAATATTTCTATTTTTCAGGAAGTTCTCCTGAGCTACTTCTCTATCCTTCTCTGATATTACCCAAGACATTGGTATTTCTGGTCCCAGTATTACCTGCTGCCCTTCTTTGTTGGGGTCAGGTTTTTGTTTTTATTTTTACCATTGCCCTCAGTAAAAAAGCTCACAATTGTCTTTCAAAAGGCCCAAAAAAAGCACATTTTGTATAAGGTAGCTTTAAAGCCCAAATCCCTAGTCGTCTCTACTGAATACAATATTCAGTTTCCATCCATCACATTCTAGTTACACAAACTACTAAAATCATCTGACAATGAGGACATAATTCCAAGTGATTTTTCAGTGCTTGTTCCTGCTCAGGGTCCTTTTCAAATTCATTTTTTTTCTGGTCACCTTGCAAAATGAGGCCTTCTGTATCCATAAGTGAATAATATGGTTTAACAAAAGCCCGGGAGACCCACCGTCTTTGGGTCTCCCTGCTTAGTGGCAGGATCAGTAAAAGATAGGAATATTTTTCTCATAGTTTGAGGGATGTGTCTGGTTTCTCCAGGTGATGTAATTCCCCAAAATTGAACACCATAGGTCAGGCATATTTTAGCCTAGTTTATCAGCCAGCCTCTAGTAGTCATTTCGATGACTTAAATTCTGCATTTCTTCCTTCAGAAAGGCAATTATCATGGTGTAATCAATATAAGGCACCAACTTACTCAAAATGTTTATCAAGTTCAGATGCTACTATACTAGATTATGATGTATGCCAGTGAATTCAGTTATCTCTATGGAAGACCATAAATATATACAGTAAGCTATTTCACAAAGGCAAATAGTGTCACCCTGGACTACAGATAATTATGGCAGTAGAAGGTATTAATTAGCCAAGTCTACGATGGCAGACCAATCACTCCTGACCAATTTCATTTTTTGTACAGTATTTACCATATTGTTTATTACTTAAATAATGAGGGGAATCACCTCATTAAATCCCCAAATAGCTATTGCCATATTCCATGAGGCATCTGCCCTGTTGACCAGCAGGGTGAAAGCATTAAAAGCTGAGTTACTGGGATTTAATATTCTCATTTCAACCATTTCCCAGAACAGTGGTCTCTTGTTGCACTTTTGGAATTCTATATTTCTTATTGTTTCCTACAGAAAAGTGCTTGGGCAATCCAAAAATTCCCATTCAGCATGTCCAATTTAAATCAGACAATATCTTTCTAATATCAATTCTATTTATGCATTCAAGTAATAGCAACAGAATTTTAGAATATATTCTCCAGTCACATTTTCTGACCTGTGTAGCTGATTTATAACCTAAGTAACCTCCATCCTCTATATATCCTTTAGGTTTTACATTTAGACCTGTAAGAGTACCCTCTACCTCTTCCATGTGAATCACTGCACACTAAAAGAAGTTTTGCACACTGCCTCAGGACCATCTCACCATGCAATTGTGAAAGGCCTTACATCCTCTGTTGGGGATTAGGTAAACAGATTTCAGGCCTTCAGCCAACCATTTTTAGATACTATTTCTTTACCTAAGGGAGTAAATTCAACAGTATGTTCAAGTATTTTCTGTCCTAAAATTTTCTTCCTTTGTAAAAGATATTTTTGTTAGCTATGGATTATGATATAGGCAGGGTTCCCTTTTCTTTTCTTTTCATTCTGTCTTCTTGCTTGCATTATTTCTGAAGAGAAATTTGCTGTCATCCTTATCACGGTTCCTCTGTTAGTAATGTGTCTTTTAATCTGAGGCTGGCTTACTATATATAAATTTATATCCTGGCCAATTTTGAGCAATTTGATTATGATGTACCATGATGCATTTTTTTCCACATCTTCTGAGTTTAGAGTTCATTGAGATTCTTGGATCTGCAGGCTTATATTTTTCATAAAATTTGGAAGATTTTCATGTTATTTCTTTGAATAATTTTTCTGTCCCCCACCCCATCTCTCTTCTCTCCTAGGCATCTCCAATTACATGCATATTAAATCTTCTTGAGGTGATTCAATAACACACGAATAATCTTTTCATTTTTCTTTAATTCTTATTTCACTCTGTGTTTCATTTTGGCTAGTATGTATAGCTGTGTTTACAAGTTCACTAAGATTTCCTTCTGCCATTGCACATCTAATCTGTCATTAATTCAATCCAGTGTAGTTTTTTATCTCTGGAAGTTCAATTTGAGTCTTTAAAAAAATAACTTCCAAATTCCCACTTAGCTTACTGTATATAGGAAATGCAGTTATAATAAGTTTTAGTGTCCTTGTTTGCTAAGTATAACATCTGTACCACTTCTGGGGTCTTTTAAATTCATTGATTATTCTTGTCATTTTGGGTCATGTTTTCCTGCTTCTTTAGATCCCTGGTAAACTTTTATCAGATGATAGACATTGTGAATTTTACTGTGTTTAGTGTTGGATAGCTTTTTTTTTTTTAAGATTTATTTAATTTATTTATTCCCCTCCCCCCATTGTTTGCACTTGCTGTCTGCTCTCTCTGTCGATTTGCTGTATGTGCTGTGTTTCTGCTCATCTTCTCTTTAGGAGGCACCGGGAACCGAACCTGGGACCTCCCATGTGGGAGAGAAGCACTCAATTGCTTGAGCCACCTCAACTCCCTGTTTGTTGTGTCTCTCATTGTCTTTCCTCTTTGTGTCTCCTTGTTGAGTCATCTTGTTGCATCAGCTCACTGCAGCTGCCCATCGCACCAGCTCAGTGTCTTGCTTGTCTTCTCCAGAAGGATCCGAGAACCGAAACTGGGACCTCCTGTGTGGTAGGTGGGAGCTTAATCACTTGAGCCACATTCACTTCCCCTGGGTAGCTTTTTATTCCTATAAATATTCTTTAGTTTTGTCCTAGATTTCAGTTAAGTTGCTTGAAAATAACGTGATCCTTTTATGTCAGACATTTATGATTTTTCAGGCAGATCCAAAGCAGTGCTCAGTCAAACTTTACTGAGTATTCTATCCAATGTTCCATGAGTTATGCTTTTTTCAGTCTGGCTGGTGGGGACAGGCACTATTTCTGGTCTTGTGTGAGTTCCAGGCATTGTTTCTTCTGATCTTCTTAGGTGGATTCACTCCAAGTCTCTGGTGATTTCCTCACATGCATGTGTTGCTAAGTACTCTGCTGAATATTAGATGAGAATCCTCTGCACATCTTCTGGGATCTCTTTCTATGCAGCTCTTTCCTCCCCATACTCTGCCCTGTGAACTCTAATGGCCTTGGGTTCCCTGGAATCTCATTTCTATCTCAACTCTGGTTCCAACTCAGCAAATTTGCCAGCTTCCACCTGGCTCTTTCCTTCCTGTGGTGTAACATGTGAACTGTTTCAAGGCAGTAAAACCAGGGAAATTGTACACCTTGGCTCATTTGGACTTCACATTTGGAAATCGTACACCTTGGCTCACTCAGGTCTTTGATTGTTTGAAAATTGTTCTTTCATAAGCCCCTACTCTTCTCTCTCCCCGCCATCTTTGATGCCCCACACCCACTGCTGTGCTTCCTATTATTTCAAATGAGCAGGAAATCAGGTCTTTGTCACTATATGTGGTGTGGAAGTGGAATTCTAAGCTCTTATTTTTGAAACTAAAAGTCAAGAATAAAATTTATATCTCTAATGTGAAATCTGCACTTGTTTTTTGTTGCACAGATATTCAATTTTGAGTCTAACTTGAGCTAAGCACAGATTTCATTTGAAAAGAGACAATATCTCTTCTTGCTCTTGATATTTGTTAAACAAGAATAAACTTGTTCACACACGAAGGAAGTTGAAAACTGCAGAAAACTATTCATTAGTTTCCAATGAATACCATGGAAAATCTTCTCTTATACATAGCCAAAACTTGTCTACAGATAGAAATATAAATCTTATATTGAGTGTATGATCAGTCTATAGCTCAGGAAGTTACATCTATTCTCTCAAAGTCAATTTCTCTGGCTGAACAGAAGATTCAAAAAGAGTGTTCCTCAGCCACTTATATACTCATGTTGAAAGGAAGGGAAAATACTGTTCAGTTTTGTTCTGCTGTTCTTCCAGGTGGTTTTCAATAAGATTTGCTGATATCCTTCTTCATCCTCAAATCCAAATAGCAGGAGAAACATTTTAAGATTTCCATTTGCAAAGTGATTTTTCCAGAGATTCAATTTTCTTTCACATCCAAGAATCTTGTCATTTAAAAATCAAAACATTTCCTGTAAGGCCTCATGTGATGACAAATGCCTGCTAAGTAGACTGATTCCACAGCCTTTCTTCATCTTTCAAGACAGTGAAATGTGCCCACTAGGCTTTTGAAAGTACTCCAGCAATTCACCATTCAGCTTAAACACCCTTTTGAGAACTGTTTCTATGCTAAGCTATCAGAGCTCTGCATTTAACAGGAAAGTTAAGTGCTCTTTGTCCAGGTTTTCACAGTTTTTAAAAACACTCTTGAGTGACTGGGACCTTGTTAAATATAATTAACTATATTTATAACATTGCCCAGAACATTTTTCATTTTATCTCCAAATATTTGATATCAGCATGTCAATGTGAAGAAAGCAGTTTATTTTAACAATATCAGGATTTTCTTCTTGTACACGCAAGGCAAAAATCTCTCATGGAGTCTACCTTTGATGGGGCACCATCAATACAGATTCCAACAGAGTTCTTCCAAACCAGAATTTTTTTCCAAATGTGAAGTCCATATTTTAAAAATATTTTAGCTTATGTTTGTTGGAGGGAAACACTTTATAGCAGAAACAATTTTTCTGAAATTCACCATCATTTTCAGTTCTTACAATTGTACATCATAATTATTGGTGAAATCTGTCAATTCATCAAGTTGGCTAGAGAAGCTCATTTTCCAGTATAATAAAGCTCTTCAGCATCTTGGGATGTCTTCAATATGTTGATTTATAATACTGATGAGATTGGAGCCTTTTCAATTATACTTATACTGCATTATTTCCTAATATTTTACTCACTGTAATTTAGATGTTCATGGTACAAAATTCCTCAAAACTGTGAATTTTTCTTTTTTCCTTTGGCAATAACCATTTAAAAGCTTTCTTACTAAATGCTTTTTATTTCCCAAAAAAAGATAAAATTTTTATTTTGTTTGTTTTATGATAAATATCACCTTTACTTATCAAATGGATTTTGTTTTTAGTTTAGTTATTTCAATTTTGCTGGAGTCATTGCTGTATTTATAAGTAAGCTGTTTTCCAACACAAAACGAAAAGACAACTTGCATTGTCAACCCATGTAAAACTCATTGATAATTAGCTTTTTTTCCATAAAGATAGAAAATATTGTAACTTACGTTGCTCTAATAAAATGCAATGACTCAAGAAAGTATAATTCTCCATCAAAACCTTAACAGAATTTTCCATAGGCTTATAACTATGATCTTCCTCTTCCCTCTCACACCTCATCTTCACAAAACACTGTTGGACAATTCAGACTTCTCTTTAAAAAAAAAAATAAAGCTAATCAAATATTAAATGGAAGGGCATTAAAAGTAATTAAATGAGAAAATCACAAAAGACATGAATAGTTCATAAAAAATTCACTTCTGAACTATGCAGTAAAAGTTTTGTAACATTCATACAACAAAGCATCAGGGAGCTATATAAGTCAGTGCAAAAAGAAATTAATTTCTTCTTCAGACAAAAATTCCCTCTGATTTTCTCTTACAAAAGTAGAGTGTGTTTGGGGGAAGTAATTTAAGAAAGAAAATCTGACTTTATATCCTCCATTCTATGTAATAAAAACTCATTAAATATCAATAACATACCCTATCTTGCATCAAAATTAAAAATGGGCTCAACTAAATAAACATAGTCTTATTGCACACTGCCACAGAGGTTTAAAGGACCCATAATGAAATTGCTAAGGGTTTTCTAAGGACACAAAGTTCAAAATCCAACATTTGTTTATTTTTTAAATCCTAATCTCTCACATGGCCTCTAGTGTCATCTCTTAGAAGCCAAGGATTCTGTAGAACTCTTGTTCAGAAAACCCTGCTCAACATTGTAGGCCTTTGACGTCTCAGGTTTTTCTCCATAACTTTGTTAGACTATCAAGGGCTCCAATTAGTTTCTTAGCCCTTTATAAAATAGACAGATACTAGTGGTAAAAGACATCCCCAATTACTGGGCTCTTTACTCTGGTTTTTCTTCTATGTCTTGATTATATCCCTATAATTCTTTACTTCTTTGGCAGATATTCCCTAATTTTAAGCAAATATTTGTCTATATTTTCAAATTTTTCTCTGCAATAGGTTTGATTAAAATTATTTATTCCACTATTACCAGAAGCAACCCTTCTTTCTTCTCATCTCTTTTCTTATGTAGGTGATCTCATCCAGTCTCATTATTTTATTTTTATTTATTTATTTTTTTTTTAAAGATTTATTTATTTTATTACATATCTCCCCTTCCCCCTGCTGCGGCGACGCGCCGAGAGTGGTCACTGCGCAGGCGCGGCTTTCCCCGCTTGTGGGTGGTCTCTGCATCCGTTAACGGCTGGCGTTTGCTTCAGTTCGCGGGTGGCTGGCTGCGCTCCATCCGCGGGCGACCTGCCCTGCCCGTGGTGGCTCTTGCCCTGTCCGTGGCAGCTTCTTGCCCTGCCCACGGCGGCTCTGGCCCGCCCATGGGGGCTTGCCATTCTCAAGGCGGTCTGCCCGCTAGGAGAGGTCCCCAGGAACCGAACCCGGGGCCTCCCATGTGGTATGCCGGCGCCCTATCCCCTGGGCTATCGAGCCGGCCCCAGTCTCATTATTTTAAATGTATGCTGATTCCTCCTAAATTTGTAACCCTAGACTCTATTTTTCAACTGTACCCAACTGCCTATTTTACATATTCTCTTGGACTTTTAAGAGGCATCTTAAACGTAACAGC
Organism: Chaetophractus vellerosus; assembly: GCA_004027955.1. Classification (NCBI taxonomy): domain Eukaryota; kingdom Metazoa; phylum Chordata; class Mammalia; order Cingulata; family Chlamyphoridae; genus Chaetophractus; species Chaetophractus vellerosus. The sequence goes on from PVKH010009452.1 coordinate 14,543, forward strand.
TCCATAATGGAATTTGGTATTTCCCTACCACAAATTCTGTTCTTCTCCAAATCTCCCTCATCTCAATAAATAGCACCATTATCTGAACAATTTCTCAAACCAAAAGGTGTTCCCCTTGATTCCCCCTTTTACTTTAACCTTTACATACAGTCAACCATTGAGTCTTTCAATTCAACCTAAAAAAAATACTTATTGAATCCATTCTTTTCTCTTCATCCTCACTGACATCATTTCAGTGCATTTTTCCCTGCTCTAATCATTTAATGGTTTCCTATTATCCTTAAAATAAAGTCCAGACTTCTCAGCAATTTATGCAAAGTCCTTAAGTCCTGGAACATACCCTTCTATCTCCTCGTTCAGCCATACTCAATTAACTTTAGTCCAATGTGCCATGCTCTCTCACATCTGTAACATTTCACATGTGATCTTTGATATTTTTAATGTTCCCTCCATTCAAGCCATTCCATTCCTTTGGAAAAATATCTCTTAGTTTACAGCTTATAAATCACGTTCTCTGTGAGATCACCTGTGGCCTTTCTCTTTCCTTTCCCTCCCCCACTTTTCCAATTTGGGATAGGTAGACTTCTCTGTTTTCCTACAGCATTATCGACATTTTGGGTTTTGTTCTTCATTGTATTTATCCCTTTCATCAACCAAACGCATCTTTTACAGTAGGATTTCGATAAGTATTATTGAATGAATGACAGAATAAATAAATAAAATAAAATTCATTGCAAAAACAGAATAATTCATTAATAGCCCTACAGATATCACACATTTTTCTTCAGACTTACCCTTAGATATTTCAAATTATTGCTTGCTGTTTCTAAGTTTAAAGACCTTAACTCATCTGGAAATTTATTCTTCTTTTTGGTATGAGGAATAAAATTATTTTTCTCCATAAATATACTTAATATTTTATTGCTAATATCTCACATTTTATTTGTCATAGACCAAATGATTATGCAGGCTTTAATTTGCTTCTCAAAGTTATTTCTTAATTAATTAGTTTATTTCAAAACCAAGCTGTCATACAATTTCAATTATTTTTTATGTATTTTAAGGTTGATAGAACACACTCACTTATGTGATTGTTTTTCTACAAGATTTATTTTCATGTATCAAGTGTATTAAGATATTTTCAGAGACTCTCACAGAGATTATTGGATTTTTAAACTTTGTATTTCAGGTAGCTTAATACTTAACACATAATAGTGCAATAAATATTTAATAAAAATTCTATATTAAACTTGGAATACGTCTTCCTCTTTAGTAGAGTAGTTTCTTCTTCCAGATAAGTGAAAATATACCTTAATTTGTTTGAACATTCCTTTACTTTGATATTAGAATTTTGTAAAAGTTTTCTATGTTTTGTATGCCTCTTGCTAGGGTGACACAATTTAAATTTTGTTCATATTTTGAATGAGTGCTGTTTTCACATGCTCATTTGTATTGTGTTCTTGTGCTATTTACATGTTGTTTTTTGCTATGGAGGATATGCTCACCTAATTTGCAAATAAATTTACAAATGAAATAGAAAATAATATTTCAAAAACTCGTTTTAGTTTACTTTAATGTCTTTAGAAATTGGTGCTGTCAGCCATTTTTTTTTAAACCACCCTCTTCTTTGCTTCTGTAATTCCTTTCTTTACAGGATTTCTCTTCCTTTGAGTTTCTTCTTAGTTCCCTTGGTACAAATTTATTCCTACTTCTGCATCCCTAGGAATTTTCTGCTCACTTCTCATATTATTCTTCATAATCTCATTGGCAAACTGTTGCTTTAAATTGTCATCTTTTTGCTGATGGTCTCTAATAACTTAACTTTTTGTCCAGGAATATTATTTGATCTCTAGACTTTATTCTTATATTAAGGGGTAACTCTAGTGCCATTAGCACTCCAATGCCAGCATGTCTAAAACTTAAATATTCATACTCTTCATTCCCATCTCCCAAAACAAAACCGGAATGGAATAATTTCATCCTGTTTCATTCATTTTTCTATGAATGTTACCCAAAGAATAAACCTTGTCATCTGAGACTCCCCTCTCTCCCTCACTATCCTGAATGTAGACTGTTATCACCAAGTCTTGTTTCTTTAATTTCTGAAAGATTTTGCAGTTTCTTTAACCTTGTCTGCCAAATTTCAGCTCTTGAATATCTTTAGTATTATTTTATCGTATTATACATATATACATATATGTATACATTATATATACTACACACTTGAATGTATTATGTAATTGTCATGACTTCCTCACTTATTGCTGTGTCAGTTATTCTCTTGCCTCTAGTCTATTCTCCATAATACTGAAAGATAAATATGTCTAAGGTAAAACTGATCATGAAAGTTAAGTGATAAATACCAAAACATTTTACCAGACCCAGTAATTTCTTCTGCTCTTTAATGCAGTGTCTGTAAGGTATCCAAATATTCAAATGCAAAGGAAAAAATTCAGTCAACACCAATCTAATTTTCAGGGAATAAAACACTGACTACTTCCTTTAATGTTGTGTAGATGTGACTTATAGAATCATCCTTTCAACACATTGAGTATTATAAGCCAAGATTTATGCCAGATACAAAGGATGCAAAGATAAATAAGAGGTCACCCTGTACCTTCATCTTCATAAACTACTGAGAAACACAGAAATGTAAACAGGCAAATCACAGCACAAAATAATAATTACTACTACTGTGATATGGACATAATTTTATGGTAACACAAGCTATTGGAAACAAACAAACTAAAACCTCTGCATTCAAAGGAGAATAGGGCTTCACAAAGATAGACATGTTTGGACTAATTCTGGAAGGATGACATGAATATGCTAATGAAGAAATAGATGCCAGGTGTTTTGGGCAGAGGAAACCAAAATTTATCCAAGTAAAAGTTAAAAAAAAAAAAAAGAACACATCATTAAGTTTACCTTTAGCACACAAATATTCTAAAGTATTTGTGAACCTGAACATGTAACTTTGTAGAAAATATAAATAAAAGTATCTGGTAGGTGGAATTATAAGGGATTTGAAATTTCAGTAAAGATCTATTACATTGCTTCAATTGTTGTGAATATTTAAATAAAATCTCTTCTTCAAGAATCAGAAATGAAAAAATCTGAAACCGAAGAACAAAAATTTGGATATTTCAAGGTGTTGCTTTGAATTGGAAGGTATTTATGGAATGCTGAATTTAGAACATGAAATTTAGAAGAGTAGAGTTAGAGTTATTAATTATTAAACCACCTCAAACTTTTTTTGCACCAGATAGATATCATTAATCATAGGTCTTTCCAAGCTTTTAATGCCAATATCATAACTCATAATCTCTTCCTTGGGAAGTAGGTGAAAGAGTTCAGGTCTGGTGGTGGCGTTCATCTGTTAAGTAAACTCCGCTCTCTTTACGCATGAAATAATCACTCTCCTCTTGTAACTCTTCAATCCGATCCAGTTGAGATAACATTTATTTCATCTTTCCTACTCCCATCAGTTTAAATACTGAGCATTTAATATTCCTTCTCATCTTTTAAATGTATGTTTAAATCAGAAATAAAGTCCAAAGAAATTACATTGGAGTGAGAAAAGTTATGTTTTTGTTTTTTTAATTTTTCAATATGGGGAAATGGAAGTAAAACGGAGAATCTCTAAAAGCTGAGCGGACATAAAGTTCTCATTCTTTATGTTAGAGTTCATTTTCAGATGTATCCATTAATGCAAGAAATGAATTATCAAGAAACTTAAAATAAAATACTCATCACAGAGTTTCCAAAATTGTGGTACATGTTTCCCAGGTGTCATCTCAGACAACTATTGACAGTTCACAGATGTACATTTTTAATTTCAATAGTTTTGAATTTATGTTGACATGTAATATAAAAAAATTAGCTGCCATATTCATGATTTCCCCAATATTATTATTTATTATGTGCTTATAAGAATCTAAATTTAAGAATAAGTGAGTGTATTACTTAAAAAATAAAATAAATTAGAGGTGGAAAGTGGATAGGACAAAGTTGTACCTGTATAAATATGGCTAACTTTTTGCATACAATGTTGATTAAATAGGGAGAAATAAATTTATTTAGGGCCCGGCTAGATAGCTCAGTGGATAAAGAGCTCGCTGGGAAACCACATGGGAGGCCCTGGGTTCGGTTCCCGGGGACCTCTCCTAGCGGGCAGACTGCCTTGAGAATGGCAAGCCGCCATGGGCGGGCCGGAGCCGCCGTGGGCAGGGCAAAAAGCTGCCACGGACAGGCAAAAGCCGCCACGGGCAGGGCAG
>PVKH010009453.1:0-18803 GCA_004027955.1 Chaetophractus vellerosus
TCACACTCCAGTTGCCTCCAGACTGATGCATCTAATACCCCCATCCCTCAGGCTCCCAGAAAAGACCACCATGGCAGTCTCCTGTCCCTAATCAGCTGTCCTCTGCTTCAGAGCTGGTGACTGCACACCTAAACCAATGCCATCTTGCCTCCAGAATCTGATTTTAAAATCTTTGAGAAATACAGAAGTAAATGCATTGTATCCTGAAATTGAAACTCTAATTGCATAAATTATTCAATATCGGTTTAGAGGTTCTACCTAGAGCATGTAGCCTAGATAAAGAAATAAAAGGCACCCAAATAGGAAAGGAAGCAGTAAAACTGACACTATTCATGATATGATCCTATATCTAGAATCTCCTGAAAAATCCACAGAAAAAGCTACTAAAACTAATACACATGTTCAGCAAATTGGTGGGGTAAAAGATTAATGCACAAAAACTGAGAGCATTTGTATACACTTCTGATGTGCAATCTGTGGAGGAAATCACACACAAAAAAATTCCATTTCTATTAACAACTAAAACAAACAAATGTTTAGGAAGAAACTTAACCAAGGACATAAAGGACCTGTATTCAGAAAACTACAATATATTGCTAAAGGAAACTGAAGACTTAAATAAGTGGAAGTACATTCCATGTTCATGGATTAGAATGTTAACTATGATTAAAATTTCAATTCTAACAAAACTGATTTACAGATTCAATACAGTCCTAATAAAAATTCCAACAGTCTTTTTTTGAAAAAGTAGAAAAACCAATTATCAAATATATTTGGATGAATAAGGGGCCCTGAATAGCCAAAAAGATCTTTAAAAGAAGAATGAAGTTGGAGGACTCTAATTTCCTGACCTTAAAAAATATTTCCTAGCTACAGTGGTGAAAAGCAGAATGGTACTGGCTAAAAGACAAGACACATTGATCAATGGAACCAAATCAAGGACTCAGAAATAAACCCTTACATCTACACTCAAGTGATTTATGACAAGATGGTCAATCCCTTCTAACTGGGCCAGAACTGTCTATCCAACAAATGGTGCTGGGAAAACTGTATATCTATATGCAAAAGAAAGAAAGAAGACCCCTATCTCACACCTTATACAAAAATTAACTCAAAATGGATCAAGGACCTAAATAGAAAAATAGCAACCATAAAAATCCTAGAAGAAATTGTAGGAAAACATCTTCAAGATCTTGTGGCAGGTGATAGTTTCTTAAACCTTACACCAAAAGCAGAAGCAACAAAAGAAAAAAATAGATAAATGGGACCTCCTCAAAATTAAACACTTTTGTACCTCAGAGGACTTTTTCAAAAGGGTGAAAAGGTAACTGACTCAATGGGAGAAAATATTTGGCTATCCTATATTTGATATGCATTTAATGTCCATGATATACAAAGAGATCATATAACTCAATAATAAAAAGACAAACTACCCAATTAAAAAATGGGTTAAAGACTTGAAAAGACAATTGTCCAAAGAAGAAATGGAAATGGTGAAGAAACATATGAAAAAATATTCAACATCACTAGCAATTAGGGAAATGCAAACCCAAAGTACAATGAGATATTGTTTCACACCTATTAGACTGCTATTAAAAAGTTGGGCTGGTATAAATGTTGTAGAGGATGTGGAGAGATGGTGTACTTATTCACTCTTGGTGGGAATGTAGAATGGTACAGCCACTGTGGAAGACTCTTTGGCATTTCCTAAGGAAGTTGAATATAGACTTGCCATGTGAACCAGCAATACCATTACTAGGTATATACCCAGAAGAACCGAGAGCAGTGACATGAACAGACATCTGCACACCGGTGTTCTTAGCAGCATTATTCATGATTGCCATAAGATAGAAACAACCATGCAATCTCTTGTTGATAATAGATGTAATCGGCAACAGATGCATTCAAATTCTAATGATCTAAATCCATGTATAAAATACCTTCACAGTAACAATTATGTCAGTTCTTACTTAAGCACAAAAGTGGGCAAGATAGCCAAGTTGACATGTAAAATAAACTATGACAACTTGATCACCCTTTGGAACAGAAAGGAATGTAGGAAAGTAAAATAAGTTTTAAAATCATAAATTGCAGGCAATTCATAGTTTTGATACACTTTATTCATGTAGGTGAACAAATCCTACTGAAATTTATTTAAAGATGTAATGCAATCCTAATAAAAGTTACAACAGCATTTTTTACTGAATTGACAAAGCTAATTATGTAGCTTGTTTGGAAGGGCAAGGGGCCCTGAATAGCCAAAAATATATTGAAAAAAAAGAAATTGGAAGAGCCACAGTACCTGACTTTAAAGCATACTACAAAGCTACAGTGGTCAAAACTGCATGGTATTGACAGCATGACAGACATACTGATCTATGGAACTGAACTGAGAGTTCTTATATAGATCCTTACATATACAGTCAAGTGATAGTCAACAAGGCCACCAAGCCCACACAACTGGGACAGAATGGCCTCTTAAAAAATTGGTGCTTAGAGAATTGGATATCCATATCCAAAAGAATGACAGAGAATCCACATCTCATGCCTTATACAAAAATTAACTCAAGGTGGATCAAAGACCTATTTATAAGAGCCAAGATCATAAAGTTCCCAGATGATAATGAAGGGAAGGCTCTATGAGATCATGTACTAAGAAATGGTTTCATAAACTTTATACCCAAAGGATGAGCAATGAAAGAAAAAATAGATAAAAAGGACCTCTTCAAAAACTAAAAATAACTTTTATACTTCAGAGAAGTTTTGAAAAGGCTGCCTACTAAATGGGAGAAAATAATTGGTAATGATTTATCCAATAAGGTCCTTATATCTTGCATATATAAAGATATCTTACATTTCAAAAATAAAAAGACAAACAATCCATTAAAAATGGCAAGAGATTTGAATAGACACTTACAAATAAGAAATATAAATGGCTAAAAAGCATTTACCATCACTAGCTATTAGGGAAATGCAAATCAAAACTACAAGGCATCATCTTACACCTATTAGGCTGGCAGCTATTAAAACAGAGAGAACTACAAATGTTTGACAGGATGTGGAGGAAAGGGAACCCTCATTCACTGCTGGTGAGAATATAGAATGATGCAGCCCTCATGGATGGTTTGGCAGTTCCCCAGGAAGCTAACTATAGGTCTGCCATATGATCTGGCAATCCCACTGCCAGTGATATAACCTGAAGAATTGAAGGCAGGGACACAGATATATGCACACCAATATTTACAGCAGCATCATATATGATTGATTGCCAAATGTGGAAGCAACCAAGTCTCCATCAAGAGATAAATGGATAAATAAATTGTGGTATATACATAAAATGGAGTATTGCTCAGCTGCAAGAAGTAATGAAGTATTGACACATGGGAGAACATGGATGTCTCTTGAAGACCTTGAGTGAAGTAAGCCAGTAACTGAAGGACAAATATTACATGGCCTCACTGATATGACCTAAGCACATTCAACAGACTCACAGAGCTAGAGTCTGGAAGATAAGTTATCAGAAGACAGAAAGGAAGTAGATTATGGTGAGCTGATGTTCAACATGGTTGCAACCTATGATAAGGTGAAAGAGGGTGGTTCATCAGTGGATGTTGGTGATAGTGGTGCAGGGATGAGTGGGGTCAATGGTGCTAGAATGTAAGGGTGAGTGGGGTGGAGGGGGTTGGGTTGGACAATCCAGGGAAATGGGGGGAGGGCTCAAGAAAGGAACAGGAAAACACTGGTGATTTGCATTTCTGTGGTTTAAATTACAATGATGGGGATGGTCTTTCAACCCATATGACAGGCAAAGGCTACTGGTGCAGTACATCAGAGGTGGGGGATATTTGGGATAGAGCATACCCAGGGCATACTTTTATGTAATATAAATGTATTCATCCTGTCATAGGATGTTATCTCAGTGCATGGAGACCAAAATAAAGAACAAGAAAATATTAAATGGCCATCCTGGGGAGTCCTGTTGGTTATCAATTTGAGGGACAGTGCCTAACAAAAGAAAACAGATTAATATGTCAAGCCCTCGATATTAAATCATGTAATTATGAGACTTATTCTTCAAAAATGGAAACTTAGTTATTATCATAGGTACTGAGGGAGGGAAAGGAGGGAAGAATAGATGGAGCATTTTTAGGGAATTGGAATTGTTCTGCATGATTTTGCAATGACAGATACAGGCCATTATACACTTTGTCAATACCTATAAAAGTGTACAGTGCAAAATGTGAACAAAAATGTAAACCATTGACTGTGGTTAATAGCAATGCTTTAGTATTTGTCCATCAATTGTAAAAAAAATGTACCATTCTCATGTAAGATGTTATTAATAAGGGAAAATGTGAGAAGGAGAGGGGAAGTGGGAGGGGTATGTAGGAATCCCCTATATTTGTGATGTGAATTATCTGTAACCTAAAGTTTCTCTGAAAATAAATTGAAAAATATAAGATACTGGGGGGACATAGGAAAGAAATTGTCACTAAATAAAAGATAGATCTTATGGTGATGACAGAATGCATTTTTTAAATTTGTATTTTATTTTTTAAATTTCTCTATTATATTTTGGATTTGTTTTTGAGGAGGTTATGGATTTTATAAGGGCCACAACTGTGGCAGGGGAGAATCACTGATTTGGGGTGTCTGTGGTGGGGGGAGGTGTGGGGAGGGGTGCACCTGGGGCATCCCTCTATGGTATATGAATGTGTTCAAGTGGTCATAGGATCTTGGCTCAGTGGGTGGAGACCCACACAATAACCATGTAATGTAGTCCTGCTACATTTACTAATATAGTGGCAAGAATCCCTAAAATACATAGGCAGTGCCTAGCAAAGGAGGACAGACCAATGTGCTAGGCCTGTGATATTGAAGCTTGTATTTATAAACTCACAAACCACTCTTATAAAATTGAAACTTAACCTAGTATTATATATGGCATAAGAATTACCTCCTGAAAGCCTCCTTGTTGCTCAAATGTGGTCTCTCTCTAAACCAAATTCAGCATATAAACACATTACCTTACTCCTGGCATGGGACATGCCTCCTGGGGTTGAGGCTCTCTGGCACAAAGGATTATTACCAAGTGCCAAATTTTAATGTATTTGGAAAATGACCTTGTGCAAAAGGGGGAAATATTATATACAAATGAGTTTTTGTCACTTAGATATTTCAAGTGAGTCAGGTATTCATTCCAGAAGTTATACTTATGCATATCTCAGGAGGATCTCACTGACTGCCACAGTAAACAGTGCCATAAGCAAGGGGGCTCCTGAGGGCTCTAGAGACATCTAGACACTAAATGGCAGGGCAGACAATCCCAAGAATTCAATGCCCTTTCAATGGGTTTTGCCTTAGAATATATGATAACCTATCCCCCCAAGGTATCAGAATTAGACTAATTTAAAATTTTCCTACACATGACTCATATGCCCCTTTTATTTGAACCTATAATTAGCACTATACTCATAGTATAGTGTCTGGCTGTCCATATGCTGGTTTAGCCCTGAATCTCAGCAGAGTTGCAGCCAACCCCTACTCTCCAGATCATTGGGCACACACAGAACAACTAACAAAAGGATGTTGATGGACAATTCCCATCTCAAAAAAACCCAGAGAGGGGCTGGCTGTGGCCCAGTTAGTAGGGCACAGGTTTACCACATGGGAGGCCCCGGGTTCAGTCCCCTGGGCCTCCTCATATGGGCAGACCGCCTTGGGGGGGGCAGTGTAGGCGGGGTATGCCACCACACCCACCGCAGGCAGGGGCAAGCCCCCACATTCATAAAAGGCAGGCCCCTGTGGGAAAAGGCAAGCCCCCACAGGCAAGGGTGAGCCCCCGTGAGCAGGTGGGCCACCATGCCGGTGAGCTGACTCAGAGGGTGCCCCAGCGAGGGGATACAAGCAGACACAGAGGAATGCAAAGAAAAATGAACACAGCAGGAAAAAGCAGAAATGGGGGATGTATAATAAATAGAAAAATAAATCTTTAAAAAAAATAAATAAATAATAAATAAATAATAAATAAATAAACAGAGAGTATCTACAACTGCAAGTAAGACAATTCCAACCATCTGCTCTATGGGATCTCAGCCCCATCTCATTCAGAAGCAGAGTGAACATCACCATCCTCAAATCCTCAAGATTGAGGAATGAACAAACATATGGGGGGAATGCAACTATGGACCAAAATAGACATTTTTATTCTAGTAATGGAAGAATTTGTAACATTGATATAAAGGCAGTGGTCACCAGAGGTTCTGAGAAGCATGAAGGGGAAAAATAGTTGTAATAAAGGGCATTTTTAGGACATTGGAATTGTTCTGCATGACACTGTAATGACAGATACAGGCCAATATATATTTTGTCAAAACCTATAAAATTGTGTGGTGCAAAGTGTAAACCATAATGTAAACTCTAGGCCATGATTACTAGCAATTCTTTAATATTTATTCATCAATTGTAACAAACATACCACACTAATGGAAAATGTTGTTAGTGGAGAAAGTGTGGTAGATGGAGGGGGTGGTATATATGTGAATGCCCTATATTCTTGATGTAATATTTATGTAATCTAAAGCTTCTTTAATAATAATAATAAAAAACATTTGTGCTTCCTGGGAGGAGGTCAAAATATCACCACGAACAAGAGTTTGGAAGAAGTTGTTCCCAACCATCATGGATAGAGATTCAATACTTCAGTGGAGGAAGAACCTGCAGATGTGGGGGTGGAGTAAATAGCAAGAGAACTATCATTAGAAGTAGATCATAAAAATGTTCCTTAGATTTTCAATCTCATGATAAAACTTTAATGGATGAGAAGAATCCAAGAACTACTGTGGGTAAAATGCCATCAGACATAATCATCTGCTACCACAGGGAAATCTTTTGTGAAAATAAGAGTCCATTTATGCCTCAAGATTCATTGTTGTCTTATTTTAAGAAATTGCCACAGCCACCCCAATCTTCCAAAACCACCAACCTGACCAGTAAGCACCCATCAACAATCATGCAAGAGTACTCCAACCAAAAAAAAGGATGATGACTTGTTGAAGGCTCAGATGATGGTTTTTAGCATTTTTTAGCAGTGATGCAGTTTTATCATCAAGTCCATCCATTAACACATATTTACATTTGAACTTATAAAACATTCCACATACATCCAGCATCAGCTCTCCTATCTCATCCCACATCTCATCTCCCTCCAACCTACACTTCCTAGTCCAACTACATAAGTCTACTCATTGTATTTAGTTCATATCACTGAGAAAATACAGTATTCACCCTTTTGTATCCAGCTTATTTCACTCAACATAATATCCTCAAGGTTCCTCCATGTTTTCATGTGCTTCCTCAACTGATTTCTGCTTATAGATGAATAATATTCCATTGAATGAATATGCCACATTTTGTTTATCCATTCATTGCTTGATGGACACTTAGGTTGTTTCCATCTTTTAGCAATTGTTAATAATGGTAATGTGAACATCAGTGTGCAAATATCTGTCCATGTCCCAGTTTTCAGTTCTTTTGAATATATGCCTAGCAGAAGGATTGATAGAACTGCTAAATATAGCAGTTCTTCATTTAGTTTCCTGAGGAACTGCAAAATCATCTTCCACAGAGGATGCACCATTTTACACTCCCACTAACAGTGAACGAGTTGTCTTATTTCTCTACATCCTTTACAGCACTTGTAGTTTTCAGCTGTTTTAAGATTTATTTTTTATTTTCTGCTTTTTGTCTCCCCTGCCGCCCCACTGCTGTGATGCGCTGAGTCAGCTTCACCAGTGTGCAGTGGCCTTGCCCACTTGTGGGCCGCTTGTCCCACTTGCGGGTGGCTCTGCTCTGCCCGTGGTGGCTTTGCCCTGCCCATGGTGGCTTTGCCCTGCCCATGGCGGCTTTTGCCCTGCCCACGGTGGCTCTGCCCCCCCACAGAAGCTTTTGCCTTCTCAAGTGGTCCGCCAGCCCAGAGAGGCCCCAGGGACCAAACCCAGGGCCTCCCATATGGTAAACAGGTGCCCTATCCACTGGGCTATACAGCCGGCCCCTCAGCTGTTTTAAATAATGGCCATTATGTATTGTTTGACATGATATCTCATTGCAGTTTTGAACTTCATTTCCCTAATAGCTAGTTATGTTGAACATCTTTTCATGTCTGTTCTGTCCATTTTTATTTCCATATCAGAAAAAATTGATTTTAAATTATTTTACCCATTTTTAGTTATGTTGTTTGATGTTTTGTCATTAAGTTATATGATTTATTTATATAACATGGAGATCAGTTCCTTATCAGATATGTTGTTTCCAAAGTTTTCTTTCCAATTGAGTTGGCTGTATTTTCTCCTTCTTAACAAAATTATTTGAAATGCAAAAGTGTTTGAGTCAGTCCCATTTATCTATTTTTTTTCTTTTGTTGCTCATATTTGGGTATAAGGTCCAAGAAACCACCATCAACCACAAGATCTTGAAGATGTTTCCCTACGTTTTTTTAGGAGTTTTATGGTACTAGTTTTTGTATTTAGGTCCTTGATGCATTTTGAGTTAACCTTTCTATAAGATGAGATATTTGTCCTCCTTCTTTAAGGTATGGATATCCAGTCCTCCAAGAACCATTTCTTTTTTTTTTTTTGATAATGATATCATTTAATATTTTTTAATAATAATTTTTTTTTATTTTTTAAAATATACTTAGATTACATAAATGTTGCACAAAAATTATAGGGATTCCCATATGCCCCACCTCCCACACCTCCCACAACCTCCCACATAAACATCTTTCATTAGTGTGGCACATCACCTGCAATGGATATACACATCCTGGGGCTTTGCCACTAAGCATGGAGCATCATTCACATTGTAGACCACACTCCCTCCCACACAATTCTGCATGTTATATGCTGATGTAAAATGGACTATATCTGTCATCGCAATGTCACTCTGGATAATTCCTAAGTCCCCAAAAACCCCTGTATTATAATTACTTTTCCCTCTTCCTGCCCCCAAAGCATCCAGTGGCCACTAGCGCCATATTAATGTTGTAATTTCTTCCATTACTTGAATCACAATATGTCTATAATGTAATACCAGTAAGTCCTCTCTAGTACATAGCTCTCCCCCCAATCCTGAGGAATCTGGGATGGTGATGTCTACTCCACCTCCAAGTGAGAGGGGGCTTATATTCCATGGATAAGATGGATGGGATTATCCTGCCTGCAGCTGCAGACTCTCTCCATTCCCTGGGATGGCCGTTGTCCATCATCATCTAAAAATATGGAATGCTTCATGAATTTGCATGTCATCCTTGCACAGGGGCCATGCTAATCTTTTCTGTATCATCCCAATTTTAGTATATGTGCTGCCGAAGCGAGCACAGCACCATTTCTCGAACAGGCTGTTCTGACCCAGATGAGTGGGCTTAACAGCTTTGGCAAAAATCACTTTACCATAGATGTGAGTGTCTATTTCCAAACTCTTGATTTTATTCCATTGGTCAATCTATCTATATGCCAGTACCACGCTGTTTTAACCACTATAGGTAAAACATGTTTTTTTTTTTTTAAGATTTATTTATTTTATTACATATCTCCCCTTCCCCCCTGCTGTGGTGACGCGCCGAGACTGGTCACTGTGCAGGCGCGGCTTTCCCCGCTTGTGGGCGGTCTCTGCGTCCATTCACGGCCGGCGCTTGCTCCAGTTCGCAGGTGGCTGGCTGCGCTCCATCCGCGGCGACCTGCCCTGCCCGTGGCGGCTCTTGCCTTGTCCGTGGCAGCTTCTTGCCCTGCCCACGGTGGCTCCAGCCCGCCCATGGTGGCTTGCCATTCTCAAGGCAGTCTGCCCTCTAGGAGAGGTCCCCGGGAATCGAACCCAGGGCCTCCCATGTGGTATGCTGGCGCCCTATCCACTGGGCTATCGAGCCGGCCCCAAATATGTTTTAATGTATGGAAGTGAAAGTCATTCAAATTATTTCTTCTTTTAAAGATACTTTTTGGCTATTCAGGGACTCTTATCCTTGCAGAAAAATTTGATAATTGACTTTTCTAATTCTACAAAGAAATATATTGGAATTTTTATTTGGGTTATGTTAAATCTATAGATTAATTTGGCTAGAATTGACATTGCAACGTCGTTTAGTCCTCAAACCCATGGACATGGAATATCCTTCCATTTATTTGGATCAACTTTGGTATCTTTTAGCAAAGCTTTATAGTTTTCTGAATGTAGGTCCTTTATGTCCTTGCTTAAATTTATTCCTAAATATTTGTTTCTTTTAGTCACTATAGTTACTCCTCATATTGATCATTAATAATATATAGAAATGCCATTAATTTTGTGTATTAAGTTTGTGTCCCACAATTTTACTGAAATGGTCTATAAGTTATAATAGTTTTGTTCTGGATTTTGGGGGATTTTCTAAGTATAGGATCATCATAAGTGAATAGTAAAAGTTTTACTTCTTCCTTTTCTATTTTGTGAATTTTATTTCTTTATCAAGTCTAATTGCTCTAGCTAGAATTTCTAGTACTATATTGAATAACAGTGAAGAGAGTGGGCATCTGTGTCTCATTTCCAATTTCAGTGAGATAGCTCTCAGCTTTTTTTCCAACGAGTACAATGTTAGCTGTGGGTTTTTCATACATGCACTGTATTATACTGAGACAGTTTCCTCTATACCTATATTCTGGTGTGTTTTTTTATCAAGAAGGGATGTTTTGTCAAATACACATTCTTCATCTGTTAAATGATCATGTGATTTTTCTTCTTCAAGTTATTAATGTGGGTATTACACTGATTAATTTTCTTATGTTGCATTCCCCTTGTATACCTCATATAAATCTCACTTGATTGTGGTGTATAATTTTTTAATGTGTTTTGGGATTCAGTTATCAAGTACATTGTTGAAGATTTTTTCATATATATTCATTAAATAAATTGGGTTGTAATTTTCTTTTTTCATTATGTCTTTATTTGGCTTTGGTATAAGGATGATGTTAGCAATTTAGAATGAGTTTGTTAGCATCCCTTCCTATTTTTTGAAAGGGTTTGACCAAGATTGATATTTCATATTTTTAAATGATTGGGAAAATTAATTGGTGAAGCCATCTGGTCCTGGACTTTTCATTTTGTGGAGGTTTTTGATGATTGTTTCAATCTCTTTAATTGTGATTGGTTTGTTGAGCATCAGTGTGGCTTGTTCATGTCTTTCCAGATATTTACCCATTTCATCAATGTTGTCTACTTTACTGGCACACATTTGTTCAGAGTATCTACTTATGATCTTTTTTTATTTCTATGGGATCAGTGGTAATGTCACTACTCATTTCTGATTTCTGATTATTTGAATATCCTTTTTTCTTTGATAATCTATTTACGTGCTTATCAATTTTGTTGATTTTTTTCAAAGAACCAATTTTTAGTTCTATTTAGTTTCTCTACTTTATTTATTCTCCATTTCACTTATTTATGCTATAACATTTATTATTTCTTTCTTTCTGCTTACTTTTTTATTGGTTTGCTGTTCTTTTTCTTGTTCCTGCATATGTGCAGTTAGGTCTTTGATGTTAGCTCTTTCTTCTTTTTAAAAATAAGCATCAGGAGCTAAAAATTTCTCAGCAGTGCCTTTGCTTTATCCCATAAGTTTTGTTATGTTGTGTTTTTGTTTTCATTTGTTTTTGAGGTATTGACTGATTTCTCTTTCAATTTCTTCTTTGACCAACTGATTAATAATATTGTTTTGTTTAATCTGCATGTATTTGTGAAAATTCCCTTTTTCCACCAATTATTAAATTCTAATTTTCTTCCATTATGATCAGAGAAAGTGTTTAATATAATTTCAATGTTTTTAAATTTATTGAGATCTGACCTATCTCCCTGCATATTGTCTAAAATGGAGGAAGATCCATAAGCACTAGAAAGAAAGTTATTTCCTGCTCTTTGGGGACAGGGTGTAATCCTCTATAAATATCTATGACATCTAGTTCATTTCTCATATCATTGAAGCTCTCATTTTTCTTATTTATGCTTGGTCCAGAGTTCTATCTCATGCTGAGAGTGGACCACTGAAGTCTTCAGTTATTATTGTGGAGTCATCTATTCCTCCCTTCAGTTTTGCCGGTGTGTACATCATGTATTTTGGGGCACCTATTTAGGCGCATATATATTTATTATTGTTATTTCCTCTTGACTAATTGTCCCTTCTATTAACATATAGCAAACTCCTTTGTCTCTTATAGGAGTTTTGCATTTAAAATCTATGCTATCCAATACGAGTACCAGTGTGTAGTTTTTAAATTACTGTTTGTGTGGAATATCTTTTTACAACCTTTCACTTTCAGTCTGACTGAGTCTTTGCATCTAAGTTGCATCTCTTATAGACAACTAATAGATGGCTTTTTAGAAAAAAATTCATTCTATCAGTCTACGCCTTTTAATTGGAGGGTTCAATCCATTAATGTTCAGTGTTACTATGGTAATGCATTACTTACTTCATCCATTTTATCCCTTGGCTTTTTGTTATCATATCTTACTATTGTCTATATTTTTAAATCTTTCAGTTTCTCTTACTTATGGTTTTCATTTCTACATTCTACTCCAGGGCTCTTGCCCTTGTCTTTTCCTTTCAGGCACTAACGCACCCTTTAAAATCTCTTGTAGATCTGGTCTCCTGGTAATATAATCTGCTTTTGTTTGTCTGCAAAGACTTTAAACTTGCCTTCATTTCTGAAGGATAGTTTTCCATATAAAGATTTCTTCTCTGGCAGTTTCTCTCTTTCACTACCTTAAATATATCATACCACTGCCTTCTTGCCTCCATGGTTTCTGATGAGATACCATTACTGTACCTTATTGTGGCTCCCTTTTAAGTATACTTTTTTTCTTGTGCTCTCAAAATCCTCTATTTATCTTTGGCTTTTGATACTCTGAATAGTAAATATTTCAGAGTAGGTCTATTTGGATTTATTCTGTTTGGGGTACGTTGTCCTTCTTGAACATTTATATTTGTGTCTCCCATAAGGGTAAGAATATTTTCAGTCAGTATTTCCTCAATTATTCTATCCTTTCTCCATTCTCTTCTAGATCTGGGAAACTTATAACACGCAAGTTTAGGCATTTTGTGTTTTTATTCAACCCTGAGACCACGTTCAACTTTTTTGCATTCTTTTCTCTGTCTTTTCTTTTATCCTTTCAAGTTCAATTGTTCTGTCTTCAAATTCACTTACCCATTTTTTTAAAAATTATATATCCACCCATTTCTGCTTGTTCTGGCTGTGTTCTTTTTTTTTTGGCATTCTTCTGTGTCTGCTTGTCTCCTCACCCCCCACCGTGCGGTGATCCACCAAGTCAGCTCACCACTCAGTGGCCTTGCCTGCTCGCGGGTGGCCTTGCCCTGCTCACGGGTGGCTTGCCCTGCTCACGGGGGCTTGCCTTCTCAAGGCAGTCTGCCCACTCAAGGAGGCCCTGGGTTCAGTTCCCAGGGCCTCCCATGTGGTAAACTGGTGCCCTACCAATTGAGCTACAGCCAGCCCCCATTCATTTTTCTAACCTATCAAATTTGCTGTAATATGCCTCTAATGTATTTTTTACTCTCCTCCATTGTGTCTTCCATTCTTATAAGTTTTGTTACTTTTTTGCATGCTTTCAAATTGTTCTTTATGCTCTCACAGTGTCAACTTATCTTTATCTCTTTAGACATATTTTCCTTCATCTATTTAAATTGATTAAGGAGGTTTGTGTGAACATCATTTATTATTTGTCTTCAATTCTGTGTCTTATGGATTCTTCATTTGTTCCTTTGGCTGGGCCATAACTTCCTATTTTTTAGTACGGGTTATCTTGTGTGTGTGTGTGTGTGTGTGTGTGTGTTATGTGGTGTTTTTCTAATTTCATTTGAAATAAATAAGAAGGTATCATTTCAAAAAGAGTTGCAAAGTTATTTTTCACTAATATTAACTCTAGAAACAATAGAAGCAAAATCAGAATTACCAGTATAATTAAAATATAAAATTTAACACATTTTATGTACAACTCATCTGGCATTATTATATTGCTCTAGATCATATTTGCATATGGTGATAGCATTTGATTCTCTTGCTAGAACAATGATGCAGCTAAAATAATTTTAGAATTAAAATAATTAAATATCTAGCATTATACTGTAGATTTATTCTCCATTTTCATGATGCAAGTTTACTATCACATTGTTTCACTCATAAATTGATGTTTACATTTGCAAAGTTTAAAGTCAACATTTAATTGATTATGAACAAGACAGTTTTCAACCTTTTTTTTTTTTAAAGATTTATTTATTTTATTACATATCTCCCCCCCTGCTGTGGCAACGCACCGAGACTGGTCACTGCACAGGCATGGCTTTCCCCACTTGAGGGCGGCTTCTGCTTCCATTCACGGCTGACTCTCAGTTCACGGGTGGCTGGCTGCGCTCCATTCGCGGGCGACCTGCCCTGCCCGTGGCAGCTTTGCCCTGTCCATGGCAGCTTTTTGCCCTGCCCACGGCAGCTCTGGCCTGCCCATAGTGGCTTGCCATTCTCATGGAGGTCTGCCCACTAAGAGAGGCCCCCGGGAACCGAACCTGGGGCCTCCCATGTTCAACCTTTTTTTTTCAAGCAATTTATTGAAGTATATCATTCATACATGAACATACATAAACTATAAGTGTTCAGCAAACATTGTGAACTTACAAAACAAACATGCATAACATCTACAGGGCTCCCACACATCATTCCCCCACAAACACCCCACATTGCTGTGAAACATTTGTTAACATATCATGAAAGAGCATCATCAAAGTATTACTACAAACTATAGTCCATATCTTCCTACCCTATATATTTTTTAAAGGATTTATTTATTTACTTACTTTTATCCACTTTTACCCCCCCCCATTTTTGCTGTGTCTGTGTCCATTCCCTGGGTGACTCTGTGTCCATTTCCTGCCCTCTTTTCTTATCCTTCTCCTCTTGTCTTCACCAAGATTCGAACCTCGAAATCTCTGATGTGGGAGAGAGGCATCCTACTGCCTGTGCCACCTTATTTCCTGTTTTTTTTCAGTGCATCTCATCTTGGCTCTCCCTTGTGTAAATCTCCTGTTACATCATCATGTTGCTGCGTGGCTTGCAGGGCCTGGCAGTAGACCCAGGAGTGGGTCCTGGCAGTGCACCCATGGACAGGGCCTGCTGGCTCACCCACTTGCAGGGCCTGGTGGTGCACCCACACACAGGACCTGGTGGTGCACCTGTGCATGTAGCCTGATAGCACACCTGTGGATGGGGCCTGGTGGCTAAACTGCTCGTGGGTCCTGGTGACTCACACACACACTGGGCCTGATGGTGCACCCATGGATGGGTCCTTGAAGCTCACCTGCTCATGGTGCCTGGAGGCTCACCCACTCATGAAGCCTGATGGTGCACCCACACACCAGACTGGGCATCTTGCCTGCTCACAGAGTTTGATGGCTCGCCTGCTTGTGGAGCCTGGTGGCTCACCCATGCGTGGGGCCTGATGGCACACCCACGGATAGGACCTGGTGGCTTACCTGTTCACAGGGCCTGGTGGCTCACCCACACATGGGGCTTGATGTCTCACCTGTGGATGGGGCCTGATGGCTCATCTGCTTGTGGGGCCCTGCAGCTAACCCATGCATGGGGCCACATGACACACATGGATGGAGCCTGATGGTGAACCCATGGACAGGGCCTGGCAGCTCACCCACTTGCAGGGCCTGGGAGCTCACTCACCCATGGGGCCTGATGGCTTACCTGCTCATGGGGCCTAGTGGTGCACTTACTCATAGGGCCTGGTGGCACACCTGTGCACGGGGCCTTGTAGCCCACATGCCTTCTATATTTTTCTTTTTGTAGTTTTAACTGGGAGGTTCTGGGGACTGAACCCAGGTCCCTCTGTATGGGAGACAGATACCCAACCATTTGAGCCACATCTGTCCCCCTGTTATATCTCTTAAGTTTGACCAAAGATACCTAGAATTACAGTCATTTCCCATACAGGATGGTCATATAAAAAATCAGGCTTAGTTTATCACCAGCATTCCAAAAACCAGACCTAAGGAGGAAAACTAGGTCTGAGGACACATGCATGGTTTCTAATATAGCAAATGTTTAGCCTACACTGATTATCATAAAATCAGGACAGCGTGAATATTCACATAGTATGAGTTATCTTTTGTTGATATCTAGGCATCTGATTATGTTGTTGATTTGACTCTGTTGATCAATTTCTCTATATATGCCAGTGATTATATTTCACAGCTCTTCCTTGATTTTTAGTTCAACATTTTCTAAAACTTTAATACTACACTGCTTGAATAATCAAAACAGGGGCAGGAAGCCACTAGTGGAGCCCAAATATGTCTACCAAGCCTGTCTTCTTTATTTGCCCAGCTAGTTAGCAGATGGTGCTCCATGGCAAATCCTTCCATGGAGAGGAATCCTTCAATTTCCACTAGCTCTTCTGAATCAACAATTTATGGTAGCTACATGCACTGAAGAGAAACCACAGCCAGCTCTTGGCCATATCCTCCCTTTTCCCAGGGAAGAACCAGTACTTTCCCCTCTCTGTTATCCACTCAGCCTCAGATTTTACCAAGGCTGTTTGCCTTGGGGTGGGGTAGATGAATGGAATTTCCAGCTGCAAGGATAACAACTCATGATTTGCCCTTTGGACTCTCCACTTCTTTGTCCTGAGTACCCTCCCAGGTGATGTATGCAGCACTTTCCTGGTCTGCAAGTCCCCAAATGGCTTTCTCAGAATATGTCTATGCCTCCTCCACTATTTTGCAAAGGAGCCATGGTCTACCTGAACTACTCAGACATCATCTTGGATCACACTATCAGCAATAAAATATTTTAAATTAAGATATGTACATTGACTTTTAAGATATAATACTATGATGCACTTAATACAGTACACTGTAAACATAACCTTTATATGTCTAGGGAACAAAAAAAAATCATGTGACTCAAGTTATTGTGATATTCACTCTAAGAGTGGCCTGGATCTGAGCCTGCAATATCTCAGAAATATGCCTGTATATAGCAAATTTATTCTCTATTTTTGCTTACTCTTCAATCTCTTTTCTTTGACATATGGCAATGTTAATTTAATGTGTATCAGTGTTGATGTCTTCACTTATTCATATACTCATGTTTTTTTTTAACTCAGAAGGTTTCAGTCATTATTTCTTCAAATATTCTTTTCATAACTTGCTCTTTCTTCTTCTGGGACTCCATTAATGCATACCTTAGTAAACTTGATAGTCTTCTACATGTCCCTTACACTCTATTTACTTTTCCTTTCTGTCTTTCAGACTGGATAATTTCAATTGTCCTATCTTCAAATTTATTGCTTCTTTATTCTGGATGCCCAAACATGCTTTTGGGCCAGGTTCAACTAGAAGTTAGACCGTGTCTCAGCTAAGGTTCCAATCTGCCCATGTCTCTTGTTCCCCTGGAGCTAAAGGGTGCCTTGGGAAATAGTCTTCAAAAGTCCATACTCAGATGATTAAGAGATAAACAGAACTGTATAAGCATGTTTGCATAATGGTTATTAACATCACACTGCATCAGCCAAGATAAACTGAACTCCAAAAATACAGAACTGATAAGCGAAAGCTCATTACTATGTGTAAGAATTTGTTATTCTTATGCAGAAAAAGGTGATTGACAGAGAGACAATATTTCAGTCATAATGTTACTCAGTCCACCTATCTGAAGAAAATATAAGGGTTCTGCCAGTGGCTGTGTGTTTATTTCAACTATCTGGTGCACAACTGAAAAAAATTCCATAAGGTTGCCTGGTGGGAGACTTCAAGCCTCTTCAAAAAATATTCCATATAAAATTCCATTCACAAATAGATGGCAAGATTAAAAAAAAACACTGCTTAACAACCATTTCACAAAACAAGAATCCATAAAGAAGATTAAAACATACTTGGAGATGAAGGGAAACAAAAACAAACGATATTAAAACAAATGAGATGAAGCAAAAGAAGTGCTCAAAGGTTAATTTCAAATAAATATCCAAACATCACAGTCTTTAGAACTGGCAAAAGGTGAGAAAACTAATCCCAAACTAGCAAAAGTAAGGGAATGATAAAAATTCAACTGGATATAAAGAAAAGAGAGATCAGAAAAACAATAGAGAGAATCAACAAATTCAAACACGTATTCTTTGTAAATATAAAAAATATTGATGATTTTTTAGTTAAAATGACCATGAAAATAAGGTAGGAGACTCTAATTCCCAAAGTCAGAAATGAATGGGGGATTAATAACCTTACAGAAATAATGAGGATTTTAAGAGAAGACAACAAATCATGGTATACCAACAAAATCGAAAACCTATATGAAATAGACAAATTCCTAGTTACACACGCTTCCAAAACTTACTCAAAAAGAAATAGAGAAGATTCAACTATTGTCCATGGTTAGTAATGCTTCAATATATGGACATCAATTTTCACAAATGCACCACATTAACGAAAGATGTAATTGAGTCTTCAAAAGGCCATTCCATCGTTCTATTAATCCAGCTGCTTCAGGGTGATGGAGAACATGGTAAGACCAGCGAATTCCATGGGCATGTGCCCATTCCCACACATCATTTGCTGTGAAATGGGTTCCTTGATCAGAAGCAATGCTGTGTGGAATGCCATGGCGATAGATAAGACATTCGGTAAGTCCGCGGATGGTAGTTTTGGAAGAAGCACTGCGTGCCGGAAATGCAAACCCATAACCAGAGTATGTGTCTATTCCAGTTAAAACAAA
>PVKH010009454.1:0-18813 GCA_004027955.1 Chaetophractus vellerosus
CACCGCGTGGTGGCCTACCTGTTCGCGGCGGCTTGCCCTGCTCACGGCAGCTTGCCCTCCCAAGGTGGTCTGCCCACTTGAGGAAGCCCCAGGAACCGAACCTGGGGCCTCTTATGTGGTAAACCGGTGCCCTACCAGTTGGGCTACAGCCGGCCCCTTGGATATTTCTTAGAAGAGCAATTTACCCAAATCTACTTTTTTGTTTCCCAGTTACTTCAATTTGTATATAAGAGGGAGAATAGATGCTTGATTCTTTAGTTTCATATATCTTCAAAATAATTATTCCTTATTCTCCAGCAGCTACCTATTTGTGAGTGAGCGTTCTTATCTTTTTACATTTGGTATGAATTCATTGTATAAATCACATTGATGTGTGTCAGTTTATTTTACACATTCTGTATTGATGTTCAAATTGTTCCATCTCTGGCCAGGAAAAGACTCTTCATGTTGCTTCCTGAGTCCTTTTGACACAACTGTAATAGTTTTAGATAGCTTCTTTGCTATCAGGCATGGCAAAATATTGCAGTTTATTTGTAAATTTTTTACCCTAGATCTGGAATCAGTCTTTCTTCTTATGCACCCCTGTTTTCTTTTAGTGGAAAATATTTCTTAATTATAATTGTGGCAATAGGGACCTCCTTCCTCCTTAGTTGTACTGATTTTTGAGTTACTGATAGAATGGAGGCAGCAATTACTTTTATCACTGATACCTAAAATGTTCCGGTATTTAGTCATGTCTTTATATCTTATCATAACTGACACCTTGAGATAATTTTGTTAAAGTGCTCCATCATGTGTTTAGCTAGTAGAGTTTGAACAATTGGTAGAGTAAAACTGGGTAGTACTTATATATTGGGTAATGCATTTGAAAAGGCTTACAACTACACAATAAAATAATGAAAATTGAAATCTGGAATTGTGATGAAAAACACAGAAAATCACTATCATGTATGCAGTATGCTATAATTAAGCCTTAAGTTTGTTTATATGTCCTTAAACATACAAAGCAGTCGAATTGATACGTTTGAGTTTCATGTTGATCAGAACTGAAAGTGTATTATTTTGGAAGACTTTTTATTGTCAGAACCAAGGGGAGCAAACAGGTATTATGAGTGAAAGACCTGAAGCATAGCTCCTTACGCACACAAGCATCTATTCTGTCACATAAAGGAAGATTGGAAATAGGTAGTTCAGGACTGGATTTGGGGTTTCACAGTCAGGGAATCAGGTTCCTTCTGTGTTTCTGTTCTCTATCTCAGAGTTTGGCTTCCAGTCTTAAGTCACTTCAAAGTCCAGGATAGCTGCTGAAGCTTCAGTCATCACAGGGTGACATATAGGCCAGAGGAGAGGCAGAAGGCAGAAGGCAGAATGGTCATTTCCAGCTGAGGGAGCTTCCTTTAAAAGTAGTTAGTGGAGTCTCACATAACATTTCTACATTTGACTCATTAGCCAGAATGTTGTTATGGCCATACTTAGCTACAGGGGAGGCTAGGTAATATAGTTTCAGTTAGGGTTCTGTATTTAAGAAAGAAAATTCAACCAGCTGTCTGCCACAGTATACTTTTCAGAAAGCAGAGCATAGCCTTTTCTAGTATTGTAAACTAAAATCTTACATGGGATTTTATAAAGGAGTAACTGAGTGATAATGGTCAGTGTTCTTGGCAACATCCCTATAAAACAGTGATTGTCCTTTGCCTAACTGTTTATTAGGTTATTCTTTTGGAAGCTAGGATTCAGGCATGTAGTTTGTCTTGATCCAGTAATAGTAGAAGTTCTATCATTCTAGCAGAATGAATGAATTCCATGTAAATGCTATAATATTCTAGACATAGCACTTTAGGAGTTGAAGATGATGGTTAGTAGGGCCCAGAGTCTTCATTTGCATTATTATTATTTTTTTAAGATTTCATTTATTTATTTATCTTCCCCCTCTCCCCTACCTGGTTTTCTCTCACTGTCTACTCTCTGTGTGTGCTTCTGGGTCTGCTTGTCATCTCTTTAGGCAGTAATGGGCAACAGCCTTCTGGAGTGGGAGAGAGGCATTCAATCTTTCTTTTTTTTTTCCCATTACATATCCCCCCCCCCCTTTCTGCTTGCTCTCGCTGTGTGTCTGTTCTTCTGTGTTTTTTTCTATGTCTGCTTCTTGTCTCTCCCCGTCTTTGCGGCGACGCACCGAGTGGGCCCTGCGCACAGGCGGCTTGCTCCGTTCGTGGGTGGCTCCATTCTGTTTCACGGGCGGCTCCGCTCCGTGTTTTGCGGGCTGCTCGGCTTCCATGATACGGCAGCAGCTCCGTGTTTCACGGGTGACTTGCCATGCCTGTGGCGGCTCCGCCCTGCCTGTGGCGACTTTTGCATTCAATCTCTTGCACCTCCTCAGGTCCCTGGTCTGCTGCATCTCATTGTCTCTCTTCGGTGTATCTCTTTGTTGTGTCATCTTGCTGTGCCAGCACTCCTGCACGGGTCAGCTCTCCGCTCGGGCCAGCTCGCCTTTCACCAGTAGGGCCCGGGAAACGAACCGTGGACCTCCCATAGGGTAGACGGGAGCCAATCACTTGAGCCACACCTGTTTCCCTGCATTATTGTTGATTGAGAAAGGAATTATATACATTGGTTTATTGTCAAACCAAAGAGAAGCATACAGTTAACAGGAATTTCATTTGGCTGCAAGTGAAAAACTTATAAGTTCCTTAAATTTATAAAAGAGTCAAATTGACAACCCATTGTCAAGGGTTGAGTCTGATTTAAAATTCCATTGTGTATAGGCTTATGTTTCACTGTAATCTAAGTGTGGGCTATAGCTCTACCTTGAGAAAACAGCGGTTTCCTTAGAGATCAGTCTTTCATTTTACCAGCATTTGGGCTTATACTCAGTTGAGAGCCTTAAGTTTTATCCTGGAGCATGGCAGTCACTTGAATTCTCTAGTCAAAGAGAAGGAAAATGATCTTCAATACTTTCTTCATAGTTTAGTGGCAGGACCCAGCACCATAATCTTTCTGTTGTGTCATGTGACTAAAATGTATATGATTAGAAGAACTAGCAACATTACCATTCTTTTTTTTTGTTACATATCCCCCCCCTTTCTGCTTGTTCTTGCTGTGTTCATTTTTGTGTTCTTCTGTGTCTGCTTTGTTTCCCCCCCGTTGTGGCGACGCGCCGAGTCAGCTCACCGTGCAGGCAGCTTGCCCCGCTTGTGGGTGACTCTGCTCTGTTCGCGGGTGACTTGCCCTGCCCGTGGCGGCTTTGCCCTGCCCACGGCGGCTCTGCCCCGCCCAAGGCGACTTGCCCTCTCAAGGTGGTCTGCCTGCTTGGAGAGGCCCCGGGAACCGAACCTGGGGCCCCCCATGTGGTGAACTGGCGCCCTATCCACTGGGCTACAGCTGGCTCCACAACATTACTATTCTTGTTCCATAAGTTGTAAAACATATTTTGGGGGAAGTAGATGTGGTTCAAGCAGTTGGGTGCCTGCCTACCACTTGGGAGATCCCAGGTTGGGTTCCTCGTGCCTCCTAAAGAAAGACAAGCAAGGCAGCTGACACGATGGGCTGGCGTGTTGAGCTGATGCAGCAAAGATGACGTCATGCCAGGAGGAAGGAGACACAATGAGAGACAAAAAGCAGGGAGCGGAGATGGCTCAAGCAATTAGGTGCCTCACTCCCACATGGGAGGTCTTGAGTTCAGTTCCCGGTGCCTCCTAAAAAGAAGACAAGCAGACACAGAGCACACAATGAACAGAACACAGAGAGCAGACAACAAGGGGGTGGGAAGAAATAAAATAAAATAAATCTTTAAAAATGTAGCTTGAGTTTGGAAAAAGAGGACTGTGCTCTTATTTTTTTCTTCAGGGAAAGTAATTGCCATCTTGGAAAATCATAGAGATTTTGAGGAGTTAATATTGGAGGTTCTTGTTTGAGTTGATCCTAACAAGAACAATCAAATACAAATAGGGGAGTGGATGTAGCTCAGGTAGTTGAGTTCCTGCTTCCCATGTGCGAGGTCCTGGGTTCAATCTACAGTACCTCCAAAAATGAACAAGTGGAGGGGAGCAGATGTGGCTCAAGCCATTGCATGCCTGTTTGCCACGTGGGAAGTTCTTGGGTTCAGTTCCCGGTGCCTCCCCAAAACAGAAAAACAGCAAGCCAAACAAACGGACAAAATAACTCAGGGGAGCTGATGTGGCTCAGTGGTTGAGTGCCGATTTCCCACATACAAAGTCCTGGGTTCAATCCTGGGCCCGGGTACCTCAAAAAACAAAACAAATGGATGAATATTTCTGCATTGAATATTAAAAATTGGACCTTTTAGCTGTCTCTTTGAGAGTTTATTTATATTCATATTAAATTTCTAACAAGGTGTATGGCTTGACTTTTATTTTAACTTTAGGGATTTTCTGTATTAAAATTTTATAAAATTATATTAGTTAGAATCATAATGATAAATTTTTGCTCCTTTGTTCTTTAGCCATCCTTTAGTTCATTAACTAATGTAACTGGGACTTTGTAGGAAATTGGAAGACTTCAGACTAGAGAAAGGTGAAGAGGAAAGAAACCTTTATATAATAGGAAGAAAAAGGAAGACCCTCCAGCTCTCACAAAAGGTAATCTAAAATTGTTTTCTTAGGAATATGCAAATTGGAAATTAAATAGAAATTTAATGTCATGTGGAATCTAGCATTAAGCATTATATATAAGTACTGTGGTTGGCTATTACTTTTGGACATTCTCGAGAGTTTTCTTTTTGATCTGTGAAAATATTAGTAATTTTCTCCTGTAGTCAAATATTTCATGTTTAAATATTTCATGTTCATGTTCTTCTGTTTGGGATTTAAAATATTAGTCTAAAAGTTGTACAGCCTTTAGGAAGGATTAGTAAAAAAAAAAAATTGAATTTGTTTCATGCCTAAAAGTGTTAAAGGATTCTAAAAAATCACTGTAAGTGATGAGAGTAAGAATGAGAGCACTACCAGCACATCAGAAGCACTTTGTGTCTATTTCCACATGTAACCAAATACCTTGACTTCTAAAAAACATCAGTTAGCTTTGCTTATTTCTGAAATTTATCTAAATGCATTTCAGTGGGGGCACTGTTACTCACAAGGGGGCAAAATTCTTTCTTGGGAGTAGGAAAAAAAATCAGCTGTTAATCAGCTCAATCCTACACAACAAAATCTTATTCCTTACTATTCAATTTCCCTGTTTTCTTGGGCATCACATGAGCAGTGCTGACATTGAGTTTATGGAAGATGCACAAAATATATGGAAGATCATTGCCAGAAAACTGTGATGAAGAAATGGTGGCAATTGGAGGACTTTCTCTCAATTGATTGCTTCATCTTGAGGTCATGTCATGGGCAGTGTGTGCCTGTCTGCTGCCATTTGGCTGCCTTGTTTAAGTTGATCCTCAGTGCTTTTTCTTTGTCTGGACCTATGAGAATGAAATTAAAAGAAATTTAGAATTTTCCTTCTTCCTACTGATTTGAACCTTTTATGATTATGAATTATCCTTTAATAATTCTTTCTAATTAAAAAATTTTGTATTAGTATAACTGTGACAGCTTTCTTTAGGTTAGTGTTTGTATACCATGTTTCCATCTTTTATTTTCTGTCTGTTTTCCTTCTGAGACCCTAGTTATGTATGTACTAGACTTTTTCTTCGGATTCCTTTTTGTTTCTTGTTGCTGTTTTCTGCTCTTCTGGATTTTCTTCCGACCAGTGTTTCAGTTAGTTAATTCTCTTCAGCTGTGTGCAATCTACTTTTAAGTTTATTGAGTTTTTAATTTTAATTACTATATTTCCTTTTTTTTAAATTGAAGATTTTTTTTTTGGTCTTTATTTATTTATTTATTTTTAAAGATTTATTTATTTTATTACATATCTCCCCTTCCTCCCCGCTGTGGCGACGCGCCGAGAGTGGTCACTGCGCAGGCGCGGCTTTCCCCACTTGTGGGCGGCTTCTGCATCCATTCACGGCTGGCTTTCAGTTCGCGGGTGGCTGGCTGCGCTCCATTCGCGGGTGATCTGCCCTGCCTGTGGCAGCTTTTGCCCTGTCCATGGCAGCTTTTTGCCCTGCCCACGGCAGCTCTGGCCCGCCCATGGCAGCTTGCCATTCTCAAGGCGGTCTGCCCGCTAGGAGAGGTCCCCGGGAACCGAACCTGGGGCCTCCCATGTGGTATGCCGGTGCCCCATCCACTGGGCTATCGAGCCGGCCCCTGAAGATTTTTTTAACCTTTATTTTATTTATATACAAAGAATTAGCATTGTTCATAGTTGGGTAGATATCTTGGACAATCCAGTCAAGGAAGATTCCTTATTCCAACTTGATGCCTGTATCCTTTGTGTACTGTTGAAATCATTGATAGTCATATTGAGGCTGTCTTTCCAGATTATACTGTGCCAGTTTGAGCAGATGCAGCAAGAGTGAGAGCTCAGGCTGAATTTTTGTGGGTGGCTCCAGTAGAGCTGCTGGTGATCCATTTTTCTTTCAGGGATGCAATGAGGAAAAGGAAGGGAATTTGGCCTTTAAAAATTTTTAATTTAATTTAATTTTTGTTTCAAAATTTTTTTAAAGAAGGTTCCGAATATTGAGCCAGGGATCTCATACATGCAAAGCAGGCATTCAGCCACTGAGCTATACCTGCTTCCCTCGTCCTTTTTAATAGTTTGGAGTTCTCATTGCTTTAATTCCTTGAAAATCAGCCATAGTTATTTTTAAAAATCCATGTCTGGTTATTTCATTATTTCATTATTTCAGTCTCTTATGGGTATCTTCCCATTTTCTGTTAATTTCTCTCTCTCTCTCTTTTTTTTTTTTACAATCACATTTTCTTTGTTGCCTGTTTTGTTTTATTGAATGGTAAATATTATAGATGATTTGACATCTTCCCCAGAGAAGATTTACATTTGCTTCTGGCAGGCTGCTAGGGTACTATCAAGCCTTATATTACCTTAATCCAAACAAGGATAGGCTTTACTCTCTTGAAATTCCTTTTATGCCAATGGTTCATCTGTAGTCTAGGAGATAGCCCTTTTGGGCTCGTGACCATAATCCTCCTTTGTTCTGTAGGAGAACTCAGTGAGCTGCCTTTTACACACAGGGCAAGTTCTGAGAGAGCAAGTCCCTCAGGCCCACCACCAGATAGATTGAGCCAGACATACATGCTCCTAGCCTGTGTAAGTTGGTTACTCAGTTCCGTCCAAAACTGGGACCAGGGATCCACACTGGGTGTGTGGGCTAGCTCCCCTCCAAGCCGGTGAGGGATTGACGGAAGGGCCAGCCAGGGCACTGCTAGATCTTACCGCTTTCAAGTGGCCTTTTTCTTAAGTGTTTTCTGGACTTTTAGAAAGATGCATCAGCCATTTCTTGCTGCTTGTCCACAGCTTCTGTCGGGGTAGTGAATCCTGAATCTTCTCACCTTGGCTTCTTGATCAGAGGGGTCCCTGCATAATGTTTTTAGGGTTCATCCATCTTGTACCATGTATTATTCACCTGTTGTTTTAGTCAGGGTTCTCTCGGGAAACAGAATCAACAGGAGATATCTGTCAATAATATAAGATTTTATAAGAGTCTCTCACGTGACCATGGGGATGCACAAGTCCAGGTTCCGCAGGCAGGCTGCAAGTCAGGGGCTCCGATGAAAGACTGATGAAGGGTCCTTGATGAGTTTCTGGGAGAAGTTGGCTGTCAAACGACGAGCTGGGAAATTCTCTCTGAATGTTGAAATCACCTCCCTTTTATGGTAGTCAACAGATTGGATAAAAGCGTCATCCTTTATCTATCTATCTAATCTATCTATCTCCCCCTTGCTGCTTGTTCTTGCTGTGTTCACTTTTGCTTTTGCATTCTTCTGTGTCAGCTTGTCTCCCCATGCTGTGACATCCCGCTGAGGCAGCTCACCGTGCGGCGGCTTGCCTTTGCCTGCGGGGGCTTGCCTTTGCCCGCGGGGGCTTGCCTTGCCCGCGGTGGCTTGCCAGCTTGTGGCGGCTTGCCAGCTTGTAGTGGCCTGCCTTCTCGAGGAGGCCCCGGGAACCAAACCCGGGGCCTCCCATGTGGTAAACCAGGGTTCTACCAATTGAGCCACAGCTGGTTCCCATCATCCATTCTTGATCCAATTTCCCTGATTGATGCAGATGTAATCAGCCATCCATGCAGTAAACTCACTGGTGATAGAAGTCCATAAATGCTCTTGTATTAAAATTAGCCTAGTGCTTGCTGGACCTAATACCTGGACACAATTACCTGGCCTAGTTGACACATTAGCCTAACCATCACACCTGTAGTGGACATTGGGATGCTTTCCCACTTTTGGCTGTTGTGAACAATACTGCTATGAATATTGCTATACTAGTATCTGGTTACCCCTGCTTTTCTTTGGGGTGTATACCTAAGAGTGTAATTGCTGGGTTTTATGGTAATTTTATGTTCAACTTTTTTTAATGCCAACCTATTTTCCACAACAGCTGTCCATATTACCTTCCCACCAGAAATATAGCAGAGTTTCAGTTTTTCCAGATCCTAGTCAGCACTTGTTATATTTCATTTTTAAAAATAATTGTCATTCCTTTTACAGATACATCATAATAAATTGTACTGCTACATTAAAAAAAATAGTGGGTGATGTGGGAGAGGGAAGGGGGTAAGTGGGAATCCCTTATTCTTTCAGTGTAACTTTTCTGTAACCTAAAGCCTCTTTAAAAATAAAGTTTATTTTATTTTATTTTTTGAATAAAAACATACACTTCTCAAATGAACTGGATACATACGAATTTGTTTTTTGAATCATATTGTATGTTACACAGTATATTTGGTTCATAGTAAGGCAGTCATACAGTATTGGTCCTTTTATGTCTGGCTTGCTTTGCTCAACACAATGTCCTCCAGGTTCATCCATGTTGTCTCATATGCTTCACAACTTCATTTTATCTTACAGCTGCATAATATTCCATGTGTCACTAGACCACAGTTTGATTATCCATTCGTCTGTTGTTGGACACCTGGGTTGTTTCCATCTTGGCAATGGTGGATAATGCTGCTATGAACATCGGTGTGCAGATGTCTGTTTGTGTCTCTGCTCTCAGTTCTTCTGGGTATATACCCAGTGGTGGTGTTGCTGGGTCACATGGGAAGTCTATATTCAACTTCTTTAGGCACTGCCAAACAGTCCTCCACAGTGGCTGTACCGTTCTGCATTCCCACCAACAGTGAATGAGTGTTCCTATCTCTCCACATCCTCTCCAACACTTGTAGTTCTATTTTTTCTTAGATTGTTGCATGTGCTTTGGGTGTAAAGTCCAAGAAACCACCACCTACTACAAGGTCTTTAAGATGTTTCCCTACATTTTCTTCTAGTAGTTTTATGGTCCTAGGTTTTATATTTAGATCTTTAATCCATTTTGAGTTGATTCTTGTATAGGGAGTGAGATATAGGGTCCTCTTTCCTTCTTTTGGTTATAGGTATCCGGTTTTCCCAGCACCATTTGTTCAGCATGCTATTCTTTTCCCACTGAGTGAACTTAGCACCTTTATTGAAAGTAATTTGGCCATAGATGTGTCAGTTTTAATAAGAGTTTTTGGCTTTAATGAAAATCAGTACTGACAAATTAAGGAAAGTAAATTCATTTTAAGATTAGCTACTGATGTGTGGAAATTATAGAACAGACTAATGCTCATTAAACAAATGGCTCTCATGTCAAAAGTAATTTGTGAAGCAAGTTAAGAAATATTTGCTTTCATTGGGTGATTGTATAGACATGACTTCAGTGTTTAGGAAATGGTGCACCTATTTTTTTTTAATCAGTCTAGTATTTTGTCTGATTTTTAAGATTCGTTAAAATTATGTTGTTTGATAAAAATGATATTTTAAAATTGAAATATGACTGAAAAGTAGGTGACAATAACAAGTCACCTAAAAACTTATAACCTGACAATAACTAGGGATAATATTTGAGGCTTATTTCAGATATTTCTCTCTATACAGATATATTTCTTAAGCTTGGTTACTACAACATAAAATATAAATATGTTTCACTTATAAAATATTTAAATTTTAAAGTGATATGTTTGTTTTGTTATTTTTCTCCTGTTCATAGTAAACTAATTAACATAGAAAGTAGTTTGGAAAATGCTGATCTAATGTGACTTCTTTCACACCTTCTAAATACCTTTAAAGTAAAAATATCAAGTTTGATTTAACAATACGTGGCAAAAATAGTATGTGTTCATGCATATTTTCTTTTAAGTAAGTCTCTGTTTTTGCCCTAATAACCTTTTTGGACACTTGATAGAATGTCCATTTTGGTGACTATTGGATTACTTACATGTTGATTTTCATCTGCATATTTCTTTGTTTCAGTCTGATTCGGTAGCTTTGATATTACAGTCTAGGCAGAGGACATGTAGGCGTAAATATCAAAATTATGGTAGAAGAAATCTTGGGCGGCTTGAGTCATCTTCTGGAAATGAATCTTCAAGCTCTGTAAGACATGTGAGTGTTGAAAGTGAAATATATAAAATAATCTGAAATGTATTTGTCTTAATTCTTTACTCTGAGTCAACTCTGATATGTGAAATACATTCTGTAGCGATAAAGATGAAATTTCAATTATTGAATTAGAAAGAATTATTTTAGCTGTTGGTGAGATATAATCACATGCCATACAAGACAACAATTAAAAAGTACATTTCAGTGTTGTTTGGTGCATTCACAGTGTTACGTAGACATCACTACTATTTAAGAACATTTTCATACCAAGAAACCCCAGTACCCACTCTGTATTCCCCCCTCCACTGAGCGCCTGGCACTGATTTACTTACTTTATGGATTTGCTTGTTTTGGACATTGCATATAAATGGAGTCATACAGTGTGATTTTGTGACTACCTTCATTCACTTAGCATAGTGTTTTAAAGGTTCTTTAGTGAGCATGTATCAGTTCTCCTTATTTATTTTTTATTAGAGAAGTTGTAGGTTTACAGAAAAATCATGCATACCCCCCATCCCCCAGTTATTCCTATTAACACTTTGCATTAGTGTGATACCTTTGTTACAATTAATGAAACAATATTATAATTATACTATGAACTCTATTCCATAGTTTACATTAGAGTTCACTGTGTTCTACAGTCCTATGGTTTTTAAAATTTTTTATATATCTATGTATATTTTTAGGATACATTGATTACATAAATGTTACACAGAAATTCCAGGAGTACCCATATGCTACCCCCCCACACACCTCCCACAACCTCCCACATACACATCCCTCATCAGTGTGGCATAACGCCAGTCCTATGGTTTTTAAAAAAATTTATTTTAGTAACATATATAGTAAAAAACCCTACAACTTCCCCTATTAACCTCATTCAAATAGATAATTCAGTGGGGTTAATGACATTCATAATGTGCTTCCTTCCTCACCGTGTATTTCCAAAACCTTTCTATCAATTCAAACAGAAACTCTGTACCAGTTTAAGCATTAACTCTCCATTCCCTAGCCCCATCCTAGCCCCTGGTAACCTGTGCTCTACCTTCTGACTCTGTGAATTTGCTTATTCTAATTTCCTATCAGCGAGATCGTAAAATATTTGTCATTTTGTGTCTGGCATATTTCATGCAACATGATACCTTTAAGTTTATTCCATGTTGTAGCATGTACCAGAACTTCATTCCTTTTTATGTGTCCATAATAGTCCATTGTATGTATGTATCATATTTGTTTATCATCTGTTGATCAGAAGCTTGGGTTGCTTTCATCTTTTGACAATTGTGAATAATGCCTCTGTGTACATCGACATGCAGACATCTGTGCAAATATATATTCGATACTTTTGGTTATTTATTTAGAAGTGGGATTGTCTGCTTATATGGTAATCCTTTACTTTCTGAGGAACTGCCAAACAGTTTTCCACAGTTTTCTCAGTTTAAAGGTACCTGCCTAGTGTCCATGATCGGAACTTAAGTAGCCTCCTGCTCTTAGGTTTATGGGAATCAGTCTCTTGATCCCCCTCTTTCCATATTGACTTTGTATTAACTTCTCTCAGAAATGGCCAATTTTATTAATTTCTTATGCTGATAGTGATAGTGTATATTCTCTATAGCCTTATACCTTGATAGGAACAAATGGGGGGGTAGTAAAGGAGATTTGCTTTTTAAGTTTATCAATTGAATACATTTATTACATGAAATTCATATTTATTTATTAGAAGATTTAATCTTACTAGATGCATGACTGAGTTTTCTTGACTTTCGTAATCAAACATCAGGGATCAAGATGATTTTGATTTTTTCCCTCCTTATATATTAGGAGACTTCCTGTGATCAAAGTGAAGGTTCTTGTTCTTCTGAAGAAGAAGAATGGAAAAGTGATAGAAAAAGTGAAAGTGACAGTGAAAGTTCAAGGTATGTTTTTAATTTCTTTGAGTTCTTAAGCATTTTAGTTATTGCCTTGGATGGCATTCAAGAGGCAAGAGTTGATAACTATTGAACAAATTAACCTTACTTCTGTTTTTAACTTTTTAATCTGAAATAATTTCAAACTTATAGGAGAGTTGCAGAAATAATACAAAACCCAAACATAGAACTCCAATATCCCCTCATACCCCCCTGTATACCCAGATCTACCAGTTTTACAGTTTGTCACCCCAGATCAATGTATCCATCATCTGTTTGTCTTGCTAGTTATTTTCTGAACTTTTGAGAGCAGGTTGCTTATCACCTAAGTACAGTTATCATGGTTAAGAAGTTTAATGTTGATATAAAGCTTGCATTCTATAATCCAGTTATTTTAATATGTCCCAATAAAGTTTTATTTATTTATTTATTTAGAAAAAATTATATTTTTAGAAAAAAAATTTTTTTAAAAGGAGATACTGGGGAATGAACCCAGGACCTCGTATATGGGAAGCAGGGGCTTAACCACTGAGCTACTCCTGCTCCCCCAATAATGACCTTTTGAGCCTCTTCTCCATTCTTTCTTAGATCTATTCAGTATCATATATTGCATTTAATTGTCATTTAATCTCTTTAGTTTCCTTATCTCTTTTTTTTCAGTTGTGGAAACATATAACACAAATGGAATCCCAAGGATTCCATTCAGTGGGATTAATCAAATTCACAATGTTGCAGTATCCTCACCACCATCCACTGCTATGATTTTCTCTTTACCCCAAACAGAAACCCTATAGTCCTTCTGCATTAATTCCCCATAGCCCTAGCTCCCCCTACCACTGGTAACCTGTACTGTACTTTCTGTCTCTGTGAGTCTGCATTTTCTCTGATAATTTTCTTTGTGTTTACTGTGGAACTTAAAATTAACATTCTAATATAACACTCTTGTTTGCTTCGGTGCCAACTTCTCGACTTCAGTGGTGTACATAAACTATATTCTTATACTTCTCCGTCCTCCCATCTTTTTCTAGTTCTGTCACAAATTACATAATTATGCATTGAGTCCAAAACCATTGATTTATCATTACATTTTATGTATTTGCCTTTTATAGCCTATAGTAAGTTCAGATACAAATTAAGAATATATAACAGTACTGATATTTATATTTATCCGTGTCATTTATTTTACCAGAGACTTTGAGTTCTTCATGTGGCTTCAGTCAGTTTTTTAGTGTCCATTCCTTTTTTTTTTTTTTTTTTTTTGGTAAAAAGAACGTAGTTGGGCTATGCATTTTTATTCTGGGAAAATGGCTCTACCAGGTTTTTTCTTTTGTGTGTATGTTTGAGATTGAGCCATGTTCTTGGACATAGAGTAGTTCTTTCCCTTATTTTTTTAAACAAAACAAAACAATTTTATTGAAATGTATTCGCAAAGCATACATTCTATCCAAAATATACAATCAGTGATATTTAGTATAATCAGAGAGTTGTGAATTCATCACTTCAATCAATATTAGAATGTTTTCATTACTCTAAAAAACTAATAAGAAGCAATAAACAAGCAAAAAACACTCTACCCCTTAGTAATCACCTCTCAATCTTTTTATCCTGCCCCTGCCATATGTAACTGCTATTCTGTTTCTGTCTAATTTATTTGTTTTTATATTTTGTATAGAAGGAGTCAAACAATATGTAGTGCCTTTTGTCTATAGTTTCTTTCACTTAGCATATTCACTTTTTTAAATTACCATTGATGGAAGATTATGAATATATCACTATACACTACTGTCCATAGTTTGCTTTGGTTTTATTTTTGCCCAGATATCAACCTGGTATTAACATCTTGTGACAATGGCTGGTCCTCACCTGGCCTTGGAGTGCATGACTTGTGGGGGATGGCAGACTGAATTTGTTGGCCAAAAGTTGAATCGGCTGTAGGCTGTGTTCCTCTCCCTTCCCTTTCCTGGGGAAGACCCCTGAGACCTCCACCAGCTAGGGGCCAGTGGACTCAGTATTGTCTTATCTGAGGATAGGGGGCTGGGTGTTAGCCGTTGC
Source organism: Chaetophractus vellerosus (assembly GCA_004027955.1). Taxonomy (NCBI): domain Eukaryota; kingdom Metazoa; phylum Chordata; class Mammalia; order Cingulata; family Chlamyphoridae; genus Chaetophractus; species Chaetophractus vellerosus. Next base: position 14,435 of record PVKH010009454.1, read on the forward strand.
AGGTTTTACTCACAAGCCTTTCCAGTTGAGTGTCTCTTTCTTTGTCCCTCTCTCTTCTGGGGTGGTATTCAGTCTTGCCCTGGTGTCCTAAGCCCTAGAACAGTTTTCCAGAAAGTTTCTGCCTGTCCTCTAGTTATTTTTCTGAGAGAGAAGTGAGTTCTTTGTCTCTCTAATCTTCCATCTTCCCCTGTCCTTTCCTTTTAACCTGCAGAATTAGGGCTGTTCTAGTGGGGACAGAGTCCCTCAGCTTTTGTTTATCTGGGAGTGTAATTCCTCCTATATATTTGAAAAAGTGTTTTGCTGGATACAGAATACTTGGCAGTTTTTGCTCTCAGTACTCAAAAAAATGTGTGTTCCTACTTCCTTCTTGCTTCTATGGTTTGTGTAATTGTTAAGTGAGTAATTGGCCCTTAATCTTACTGAGGTTCCCTTGTATGTGTCATGTTATTTCTCTCTTGCAAATTTAAGAATTTCCCTTTTGTCTTTAGCATTCCATGGTTTGCTAATAACATGATATGGTGAGAGTGTATTTGGCTTTATCCAGTTTAGAGTTTGTCGAGCAAACTCTAAACTGTCTTTAGGTAAATTTGGGTAATTTTCAGCTGTTATTTCTTCTAATAATCTTTCTGCCATTTTCTCTCTTCTTTTAGGATTCCCACAATGCTCGTATTGGTATGCTTGCTAGTATCTCAGGTTCTGTTAACTCTTCTTTATTCTTTCTTCCTTCTGCTGGATGATTTCAGTTGCCTTATCTTCAAGTTCACTGATTCATTATTCTACCAGCTTCAGTCTGCTATTGAAACCTTCTAGGGCAGGGGTTCTTAACAAGGGGTCTGTGAGTTTGAATTGAAATTCAAAAAAAATATTATTCCACAAAATTGAAATAAAAATAAACATTAAAAAAAACCCCACACATTATTCTCATGGGGATGTGTTGAGTGTGATATATTTATTTAATAATACACAGTATATAGTGTGTACTTAGTAAGGGGTCCGTGGTTTTCACCTGATGGCAAAGGGGGAATCCATGGAACAAAAAGGGTTAAGTACCCCTGCTCTAGGGACTTTTTAATTCTTGTTACTGTGGCCTTCAGTTCTCTTTGGTTTCTTGTCATAATTTCCACCTCTCTATTGATATTTTCTTTGTGTTATTTTTATTTAAAGATTTATTTACTTTATTTTTCTTTCTTTATCCCCGCCCCAGATGGTTCTCTCATCTGTCTGCTCATTGTTTGCTCACCTTTTCCAGGAGGCACCAGGAACCAAACCCGGGACCTTCCACATGAGCGGCCAGTGCCTAATGGCCTGAGCCACATCAGTTCCCCGTGGCCTGCTGGCTTGTGGCATCTGCTTGTTTCGGCAGAGGTGGCATTTAGCTTGTTTCAGTGGGGGTGGTGTCTGCTTGTCTTCTTTTAGGAGGCACTGTGACCTGAACCTGGGACCTCCCATGTGGTAGGTGGATGCCCAACTGGTTGAGCCACATCTGCTTCCCTTTCTGTTCGTTTTCCATTTTCCTGATTTTCTTTGTTTTTTTTCTGTCTTTGTTTTTCTTTATCTTTTTGAGCATATTTAGGAGCATTTATTTTTTTAAAGTCTTTGTCTGGAATGTCCCAGCTCTGAGCCTTCTCATTTATTTATTTATTTTGGCCTGTTTTGTAATATTAAAACCTGTGCATTTTGCTGTTTAGTGTGTTATTATTGGAATTTAGACTCTGAGGTCTGTTCCTTAAGCTAGTTATCAAGTTAGTGTTATGACAGAGCTTTCCTTGAATGGCAAGAGCTAACAAAAAAAAAAAAAAGAAAAAATACTTTTCCCAGTCTTTGCAGATTGACTTGTGCCAGTGCTCTCCTTCAGGGTATATCCACTTATAATGAGTTTGGAGAATAGCTCCAGGCCAAAGCATAGTGGCCTCCAGGTCCTTTCTGCTCCTGTTTCTTATCTTCTGCATACCCATGGTCCTAGGAATTCCCCTGCTTACATTGATATCAGTGTCTCTACTTCTCTAGGAAAATGGTTTCTTCATGGTTTGGGCAATGTACTGTATGCCCTACACCCAGCAATCCCATGCTCCAAGTAGCATGACTTTACAGCTCCCCACAGTGTTCTCTGAGAGCTGGGTTAGCTGCCTTCTACATGCAGGACATCTTCTGGGACAGTGAATCCCTCAGGCACATTGGCTCAGAAATGCATACTATCTGTACATGCATGAGGGTTATTCTGCTCCCTCTGAATCTGGGATCAGGAAGTCCTACCACTTGTAAATGGCCTTTTTCTTAAGTTGGCACTCTCCCAGCTACTTTAATCCTTACTTTTCTGGAGCTTTAAGAAAGATGTTTCTGCCAGTTCTTGCTGGGTGTTCAAAGCTACTGTAGGCTCTTCCTAGGCCAGTGCTCCACCAGAAAAAGGCCATGTTCAGTTTGAGCACAAAGATTGTGAAGCCCAATGGCGAAAAGCCAGATGAATTTTGAGTCTGGCATTTCTCAGGCTCTTCTTGAGCTGGAGATGAACTCAGATGTAAAGGCTCAGTTAAGGGAGCTGAATATAACAGCAGCCAAGGAGATTGATGTTCCCATTCCTCAACTGAAGTCTTTTCAGGAAAAGTCTGGCTAGAATGTAAATTGGAGAAAAAGTTCAGTGGAACGCATGTTGTCTTTATTGCTCAGAGGAGAATAATTCTGCCTAAGCCAACTCGAAAAAGCTGTCTAAAAAATAAGCAGAAGCATCCCAGGAGCCATACTCTGATAGCTGTGCACAATGCAATCCTTGAAGACTTGGTATTCCCAAGTGAAATTGTGGGCAAGACAGTCCGTGTGAAACTGGATGACAGCCGGCTTATAAAGGTTCGTTTGGACAAAGCACAGCAGAACAATGTAGGACACAAGGTTGAAACATTTTCTGGTGTGTATAAGAAGCTCACTGGCAAGGATGTTAACTTTGAATTTCCAGAGTTGCAGTTGTATGCTGAAATGACTAAAGTATTACTTTAAAAAAAAAAATTCAAACTTCTGTAGGTGCATGGAGCCCTGAAGGATCGTACTTTGCCATCTTGATCAGTGCGGGTCCTGAGGAAAGCCAGTGGTACATTTTTTTTTTGTATTTAAAAGTAGATGAAAACTGACATAAAATTTTTCTCTATAGAAAATAGGAATTTTAGCTGAGTACAGTTTAGTCTTCGGGTTCAATTTAAAAAGTGTAGCATCCAATGTATGTTTGGTAATACTGTTGATATATTTATTATTAATCGTTGTATTTGTTGTATTTTGGTAAATGTTACTTTCATCTTTGCAGATAATCAAAGCAGAATCCTGAATATCATTCTCACATCTCCCTCTTTCTCTATAACCTGTCTATCATTAAGTATAGAAAATGCTCCTTTCTAAATATCTTTTACATTAAGCTATTTCTATATATCCATTGCTGCTCTCCTGGTCCAAACCACTATCCTATATTCTCCGCTTCCTTCTGTGTGTCGTCTTTTTCTCCACTGTGTTTAGGAGTTGGAGAGATACTTAGAACACACATCTATTCATTGTCTTCTAATTCAAGATTTCCTGAATTTTATTATACAAAAAAGAGACAGATGCTGTTAAAACTTTTTAACAACAACAACAAAAAAACAACAAAAAACTGAATTTATGATTCCAATTTCTAGTCTATATCTCAGGCTCTACCAAATTAGGGACTGCTTTTAGGGTTCTGCATGATCTTTACCGTTTCCACAACTCCACACCTCATTTTCTGAAATGGGAATTGTTAGTTGGTTCACATGTCTTCCATTAGGTCTCAACTGTATTATACTTGAAAAAAGAATTCTTTAGGCACTCATTCTTTCCTAATTTCCAATGTCAGTGAAGGGTATTCTTTTACTTTCTTTTTTAATGATTTCTTTAGTTTTCTAGGCTGCTTAAGCAAATACCATGAAGTGGGCCAGCTTGAATAATGGGAATTTTGAGACTGGGAAAATGTCCAAATCAAGGCATCATAAAGGCGATGACTAGCATTCTGGGGTTAGCTCTTGGTGCTCCTTGGTTCCTTTGTCACATGGCAAGGCACATGGTGGCATCTCCTGGTCTCTTCCTTCTTTTCTGGGTTCTGTTTTAGCTTTTTGCTTCCTGTGGCATTCTCTCTTTTTCATTCTGAATGCATTCTGCTTATAAAGGACTAAGACCCGTCCATTTTAGTTGGACTGGGCCACATCTTAACTGAAGTAACCTCATTTAACGGTCCTGCTTACTTACAAAGGGTTCAAATAGACAGGAATGGGTAAAATTTTTTTTTTTTTTAAGATTTATTTTATTTTATTACATATCTCCCCTCCCCCCGCTGCAGGGACGCGCCGAGACTGGTCACTGCGCAGGCGCGGCTTTCCCTGCTTGTG
>PVKH010009455.1:0-18810 GCA_004027955.1 Chaetophractus vellerosus
CTCTGTTCACTGGACACTTTATGAAGGTTCAGTGAGCTGGAGATTGCAGGATGGATTAGACTGGAAGCAGCAGAGACTAGGGTCAGGAGGCCAATGAGGAAGCTATGCTGAGTTTGAGGTTGCTGAGAACCTGGTCTGGGCTGAGCTTCATGGGAAAGAAAAGAAGAGTCAGGCATATATTTTTTTATACACACACCTTTCTCTCCCAAATATAATTGCTTTTGAAACACAAAGCCCAGAGAGATCTTGCAGGGTATAAAAGGAATTCAATTTTGGACCCTCCTTTAAGGAAAACATTTAAAAATACAAAATTAGTTTCAAAAATGAATATTGTGGATGAGAAAAGAATTTTTTAAAATCTGACATATCACAGACACCACAAAATTTAGAAATATAACATTATTATTAGTTGCATGACACACTTTGTAATACATTTTTCTATACTTTTTGGCTTCCTATTCTTTTATCACCTCTTCATTTGACAATACTCTGTAATATTATTTTCTACAGAGAGACTGGAAAGATAAGCTAATCTTTTCTCTAGCATGGTTGATCAAAATGTCTTTTTCTTTCCTTCTTTCTTTCTTTTGTTATTTATGAGATGCATAAAATGCATAACCTTAGAGCTTCAGAGTTGTACCCTACAGATCCAGGAATTCTGATAAATTCTTTTGTGTGAGTCCCATCAAAAAAGAAGAAAAAGTATGATGAGTATATAACTCTACTTGCTCTTTTTTTTGAGCATATTCTTGACAAGACATCTCTTTTCACTCAATGTCAATGTGAATTATATTCTCCACTTACAGTTGTCTGATGACTAGAAGAATTTCACAGACTAGCTCTGGCTTCTTCTAAGCCTTGCTTCTTCTCCACTCCTCACAAACTTAGACCATCTAAGGACGCATTTGGGCTTTTCTAGAGCAAGCAACTTTTGACCCTGCTCCTTTGTGCCCCATTACGGGGTGGGTAAGCACATTAGATGTCAGGGGCACTCTTTCTACACAAGGAGGGAGGTGACTGCAAACCAAATAAATACCCACCAATCCAAACTAAATATATACTCTACTCAAACTACCATTAGCCCAGGGTTTCTCAACCTCAGCACCCTTGAAACTTTGGGGCCCATTTTTTTTTGAGGGGGGGCTGTCCTGTGCATTGCAGGATGTTTAGTAGCATCCTTAACCTCTACCAACTACATGCCAGTACCACTCTCCTGCCACGCAAACTTGCCCCCTGTTGAAGACCACTGCCTTAGATCCCCAAAATGCCCATGACCACTCCAACATCATGTAACAAGAGGGGAATGTAACAAAGCAGAAGTTGCTGTGGAAAGAGCACACTTTCCCAACTGCAATTAAAACTTTTACTTCTGCAAAGTCCACACAAACACATGTAAACCATTACTGGGTCCTTTTTGGGGCCCTGGCAGGGGCACTTAAATGAAGGGCTCATTAGTTTCAGGGTAAATTTTCCTCTGGGCAAAAAAAGTGTCCAAGCAATGACAATGGTATAACATTTGTAGTCAGTGCCAAGGTTCAGGACTGGACTATTCTTGCCCTAAAAATCACAAGTTTTGATGCAAAACCATTATTTTGTTGAATGAGTCATAGATAAGAATTAATCTCTCATGGATCAATCCATTGCAGAAAACAAGGAAATGACCCAGAAACTGAAATAATCTTGGTCCCTTATGGAAGCCATGAAATTCCAAAACTTCTTGGGGTTGGCTAGCAATGCAAATTGCTTCTTAGGATTGAGAGTAGTAAGGCATTATATATTTTAGCCTTTGACCATCAAAATAGGTTCTTATTTTAAAGGACTTCATTTATGAAATTCTGCCTATGGAGCAATAAAAATGCTACCACTCTTAACCTATCAATTTCATTTTTTCATTTATTCCCTGCAAATTCTTCCCTTAAAACATCACTTTTCTCCTACGGTAAAAATATCTCAAGATTCTATGGAATGAATTCTCCCATTGGTTGACATTGGGATTTCAGGGTTGTTGTCAGTAAACATATAGTGTCATCTGCTTATTTTAAATCTCTGCTCCATCTTCTCCCATAGTTTTCAGGGGCATAGAGCTCATGTTTTCTCTTTTGATTCTCAGATATCACATCCTTTTCCTTTTAGTTCAAATGTGTTAAGTTTGGGAATTTCAAAATGAATATTTAATAAGAAACTAAAAGAAAAAAACAATACCTCTTTCTTAATATATCCCCAAAGCATGACAAAGTTGAGTTCAGTCAAATGTCAATGTAGAGGTTTAAGAGTCTAACAATGAAGATGTAGCCTTGTAGTATTTGATTGAAGATGTAGCAGATTGGCTTGGCTGGCTAAATTTATGGGGTTCTGCTGACCCCAATTCCTTTCTGTTACCTCAAACTATCTAGGAAAATCTCATCTCAAGTGACCCCTTTCAATTGTTAGGCATTTCCAACTCCTTCCTGTTCCTTTGGTCCCTTTCTTATGAGTGAGGGTTAAACTCTTATTGAATCCTGAGCCTAATTAGGGGGAAAAATATGAATTTACTTATGGGTGTTGTCTTCTTTGTTACTTCCCTTGAGAGGAGAAAAATGTTTACTCTGATAACTTCTCATCGCACTAAACTAGGACAGTGTTAACCCAAGTGAAAATTCCCTCCTTTTATGAAGGGCAAAGTTAATCATTCTCATTTTGTGCCTCAATACATACTATTCCATATTCCTGAAAAATAGCCCCCTCCACCTCTCCATCCATATTTCCCTCATCCACAAAAACAGGGTTCAAAAATCACTCTAGGATTTCCCTTATGATTAACCTTACCAGGTCCTGAATATTTCTCTAAGCTATTTCACAATTGGTTTATTTAGCACACATTTATTGAGTGCCTACAATTTAGGCACTGGGAATATATCTGTGAACAAAATTGACAATTTTCCCTGCCCTCATGGGCTTTATGTTCCCATTGATTGATATTATATTAATTAAGGTGAGCTTATAAGCATGTTTCATAGTCATTATAAATGCTTTTGTATTGACTCACATGATTTTTTTTTGTTGTTTGGGGGCCTAAGCTTTCCCCTATATAGCCTTTGAATATAGGAGCAATTGACCGATGAAACAATCTCTATCTTCCCTATTTTGGCCAGCTCCATCTGAGGCAATTATCCTTTCCTCCTTGAGATGGAGCCTGTCCTTTGTTTAAGAGACCTTCTTCCTGGAAGATCATACCATCACTACGGAATTTTAAGTGTTCTGCTGGATACTACTTGAAGAGACATATGTTTATTTCCACAGTGCACCTGTTCCTATGATGGCCTTTCTCTCTACTCCACTTATCAAGGGCCCGAAATTGTCCTAAGCATTTATTGCACATTATTTCATTTCATCCATATACTGGCCCCTGTGAGATAGGCAGAAAAGAAAATTGGGCCTTAGAGAAATGAAAGCACTTGTCCAAGCCTACCCAGGTCAGAAACAGTAAAATCAAGATTCAAGCCCCGGCAATATAACTCCAAGGCCTGAATGCTTAGCCTTTGTTCTGAACATTGTGACTCCTAACGATTTCTGTGTGAATTGGATGGATGCAAAACAGGTTTTTGGTAATTGGACTAGAAAGGCCTTGTAAGTTCCCTGTTACCATATGACAGGCAGCAGAACCTTATGGGATGTCTTCAACACAAATTACCCAGTGGCAGTTCCATGGTGAAGTATGATGCAGAATAATGTATCATAGAATTGTAAAACTGGGAAAAATCTATTAGGTCATCTTTATGATATATATACACATGCATTTATATATGTCTGTAAGATATATAGATGTGTATGTATTCATAAAAGAATTGCAGGGGTATCAAAAGATTCTTGATTCAAGAGCACACTTGACTAGAATTAAATAGCATTCTTTAAAGGTGACATCTCCAGAAAAAGATAAGACACTTAAAGGATGCTCCCAATGTTACATACTAGGAATCCTTTGGCGCTTTTGTGTGCATTTGTATGTGTGTGCACACTTCCATAGGGCTAATTCTTTATTCTTGCTACTTGTGGTACTGTCCACACAAACCTATGATTCACAACAGGAATGTAGCTTAGAACTTCTGCTATGTAAGCAGCTGCAGATACTTCAAATACCATTGTACATGTGATCCAGGACTTGCTATAAATTTGCCCCTAAAAATAAAGTAACAAGTGACTGAGCAGTAATAGGAATTAATCACTGCAGTGCGTGAATGGAATGTGCTAGGCTCTACCTCAAAATCTTTTTATAAAAAGATTGATATAATTAAAACTCAAAAGAAACACCCAAGGATGCTATATTTGAGCATATGTGCTGCAATATTTTGGAAAAATCATATTTTTAAAAAGGAGAGACACGGTAAAAATGTGTTTCTGCACCTTCTGTATCATTGGAAATAGGATTATATTATTACATCACTGAAGAATTTATCATACTAAAGAATTTAAATTGGATTCAATCTTGGTACATGGGGATTTTTTTTGGAGGCTAAGAGGATAATCATATCTCTCAATTAAGCTGTTTGCCATGAAGGAAATAACCTCACAGTTAAAATTTCTACCACAATCTGTAGCAAAGATTACTTTGGTGATTCAGAAATGTGAATAACCATTTTGAAAATGCAGACATCTCAGGCTTTCAAAATCAGATGTAAACTACTGAATCCTTTAAAGAGAAAAACCAACCAACCAACGAAAAAAGAAAATGACTTCCTGAAGTCTGACTATAAAATATTCAACATACACGTCCAGCACTCCTTGCCCCACTTACCCCTAACAGAATAACCTCCCCCTCAAAAAGGAGTTGAAAGAGGAGAAAAAGAAGAGAGAAAGAAAGATAGAAAGGAAGAAAGAAAATGAAAAGAATACTAGCCAGAGAAAGAAGAAAAAAATAACCCTAACTAGATCTTCTAGAAAGGTCACTAAACAGATGGTTCAGAACATAACAAAGTGTTTGGGCCATTTGAAAGAGTATTTGATTGAAGATCAATTTTTGGACATGGGAAAATGAAAGGGATTTCTTAAACCCACTTGAATTGCTGAAGATGAAAGGTTAAAAGCTTTAAAGACCAAAAACTACATTAGCAACTGAACAGTAAATACCATCAACAGAGACTTAGAAGAATTAGCAAAACAAATATTAAATGAAGAGGAAAAAAGAATTCATTTCAGAAGCCAAAAAAATTTCCTTTTCTTTGTATTCCAAAATTGATTTTGCAGTTTTAGACGGAAGTACTAATGGATAATTTCTACTTAATGCTTTCTAAACAAGTGCACAAAATCACTCTCAGCTCCAAAGGGGCAAGGATCAATCCAGGTAGATCTCCGTGGATAGCTTTACCACTGCTCTACACTGCGTTAGGAGCCAGGAGTGTTTCCACAACCAAAGGTGATGTGTTATTGTCTGCAGCTCTTTTAGTCTTACCTAAAGTACTCTTAAAACCATGCACTTTAAGCCTGGTTTCTGTGGCATTCTTTGGTTTCTAGAATAGTTATGTCGTAGGAAAGAACCCCTGCAGAGTTGAGGGACTCAAATGGTTATATCTTATTACTCTAAGATAAAGAGGACCTTTCTATGTAGCTGACAAATATTCATTTTTAGTATTAAGGTCATTGGAACCTGGAAGAAAATTAATCATAATTGTTAGTAACAATAATGCAGCTTCCTGTCCTCTCTTTTTTGGAGGTACTGGGGATTGAACCTGAGACCTTGTACATGTGAAGCACATGCTCAACCACTGAGCTACACTCACTCCCAGTTTCCTGTCTTCTTAAAGAGGAGACCAAACATGTTTAACCTGTTTTTGATGATTTGGGGTCATCATTATAAACATCATTTATAAGTGTTAGAATAACATATTTCAGGGGCTGAAGTGTGTTTTCTTTTACATTAAGGATCCCTAGGCTGCTATACTTTCACAGTTCTTCTAACTTTTATAGTTTCCCTTTCTTCTTGGTGCTGTCAGTTATTGCCGCTTTCTTTTGGATGCTACAGGTGTATCTAATTTCCAGTCCTCTGCCAGGACAGCCAGGAAACCAGAGAGCTGGGGACTAGTGGTCAGCCCAGCATGGTGGGACTCCACAGCATCCTGGGTGTGAGGGTCCTGACGTGTGTCCTAAACAAACATAACACTTCAATGCAGAATGTGCTTGGGGTTCACATGTATCACTCTGTAGACACGCAGCTCAGCCTTTCCTTTCCGAGCCAGAACGCCTTGAGACACATATTTTAATTCGATGCTGTTGAGCCCACGATGTTTGCCTTAGTGGTTGTCACTTCCTTCTTCATAGAAGGTACATCCTGTAATGCCACCACTTGGGTTTTAGCTTTGCTTGTTATTTTCTTTCTGTTTTGATTTGTTTTATAGAGTAGAGGTCTTTAAGTGTTCTTTCAGGACCAGAAAACACTTACCATACATAGTGAATTTAAAAAAAATTATACACTGGGAAAAACGATGCCAATGGCTCTACAGTGAAAAGAAGGTTTTCCTCCCGTCTCTCTTCCTCAGCCTCCCAATCTTCCTCATCAGAAAGAGCCGTGATTTTGAGAATCTTGTGTATATTTCCAGAGGCATGTAACTTAAAACGCACACACACTCACACACACACAAATGGGTGAATACTATAAAATTGTTCGGTACTTTGCTTTCTTTACTAAACAATAGATGTTGGAACTGTATTTATTCTCTCATATTTGGATTTACCTTATGATTTTTCTTGTCTGCATAATAATACATTTAGTGGATAAACCTAATTAACTTACTTGATTCTTTATTGGTGGATATTTAGATTGCTTTTATATTTTTACTATCATGAACACTAAAAATTTTTTTTTCTTTGTAAATGAAATCCCATGTTACAGCCCGAGTACATAAGACAGGTGATAGAAGTACTGTGTAAGCCCATTATAAATTTGAGTCAGGTAATTTGAAACCATTCTATCTTATAATAGGAGCTAAAACCTTCTATACTAAGATGTTTGCAAACATGGTGCCCCAGTGATGGTGCCGTAGAGATGAGCACTGAGGCTGATTGCTCTGTGTTACAGTGGGGGATGCTCAGACCCCTGTCCAGTTGGATGGATCCGGGAACACAGCAACTGTGGCAATGCACTGGCCTGTGGGTTTGTATGCGAATAGGCATCTGAACGTCTGTATTGAAAAAAGACCAGTGTTAACAATGGCACACCCACCAGTTCAAATACATGCTGGAAGATGTCAAGAAAGGCTTTATTTGTTGGCTTATGTAGGGTAAATTAGCATGTTAAATTGGGCAATTAGCACTTTTTACTGTGTTTTCATTTCTATTAGCATTTTAAAAGATTTTAAAAGAAATGCAATTCAGTAAAGGAAATTCCTTTTCTCACTTCCCAGATTGGCAAATCTGAAAAAAGTTGATAACACAAGTATTGGCTAAGGTGTGGGGAAATAGGCACTGAAATGCATGTACATGGGAACATAAATTTGTAGAAATTTTGTAGAGAAATGTTGCAATTTTAATAAAAAATTAAAATACATATATTCTTTGATCCACCAATTACATCTTAGAACTTTTCCCATATATGGACAAGAATATATATGAAAAGTGATTTTCATTGCAACAGTGACTATAACAACAAAAATAAAAAACGAAGTGTCTGAAAGTATAGGATTAACTAAATAATTTTAATATGTAGTTATTTAAAAGAGTGAACAAATCTGTAGGTCTTGACTGGAAAGGCTTTCAAGATATTCCATTAAGTGAAAGGAGTAAGGTAGAGAACAATGTGTATAAAACTCTTTTTGTGTGAGAGGTTAAAAAAAAAGATGTCGGTATGCATTCAGCTCTATGAAAGATTCCTGAGAAGATACACAGCAAACTGTTGACACAATTTATTTCTGGGAAGTGGGCTGGGGAATCTGTGGTGGAAGAGAGACTTAGTTCATTAAAAATTTTTTATACTATTTGCATGAGTTTTCTTCAGAATCATAAAAATATATTTTAAAATGAAAGCTAAAATCAAATATTAATGGAAGTACTACAGCGTTTTTATGAAATGAAATTTGAAAATACTATTTTCAAGGAAATCACTCTTAGATAAAAGACAATGGTAAGAGTTCCGGGGATGCCAAATCAGAAGGTTTTGAAATAGGTGTGTTTTCAAATGCTTCTTCTCACAAGCTATTAGCAAGAAAGATGAAAGTAAGATTTAACTCCAGAACAACTTTTAGTTGGCTGGGAATTAAGAGGGTGAAGCATCATTGGTAGTCATCAAAGGTTTGATGTTGATGGGTGGAGGGAATTTTGAGCAGCTCTTGTAACTCTCTGCCAGAAAATCACAGGAGCCCCTTTATGTGAGGCAGCAAATTACCACCACATGGTCTAACAGTCTCTTCCAGACATCCTAACACCAATGTACAATTTTTTGTTGTTGTTGAGGCATGAAGAAAATCCCTCATATTTTAATTAATTATTAGTACTGGCTTTTAGTTTGAAACGATTATTTCATTGTGTTTTGTTATTCAGGACCCTGCACTATTGTAAAGATGTAAGGGACCTGGGTTTTTATCATTAAACAGCTACAACCCACCAAACGAGTCAGAAAGCTCAAGAAAACATGGTTACAGGTAATTGAAGGTAGGTTGGAGTGTCGTACTGACAAGGGATATGGAAATAAAAGTTATATTCAGGATCCAGAAGGGTTCACAGTATGTGACAACTTGTCAAGTTGCAAGAAAGAAGAATGCTAATTTGTTTCCTTGTTGTATATGTTCTCACAGGACAATATGTAATGTCCTGACCTGGCATTGCCATCCCACTAGGGAAAAGAGCATCAGCTAAGCACGGCTGTGTGGAATCAAGTTAGGAATGCTTTAGCTGCAAGTGACAGAGTACCTGACTAAGGGTGGATTAAACAAATAGTAGTTTAGTGTTTTTGTATAATAAGAATCCTGGAGATAAGGTGCTATTGGCTTTGATTCAGTGGATGGATGATGTCAGGGCTGGCACTCTGTGATTCTTCTGGCTTTCCCCTCATGCCTGCATTTTATGGCAACAAGATGGCAGCCAGAAGTACTTCATTTTATCATGAAATCAGAACCCCCATGTCTGCTTATTTCTTACAGGCTAAAACTATGTCAAATGGCCAACCTAGTCTGTGAGAAAGGTTGGGAGGAAAAGTATTTAGCTAGCCATGTTGGTGCATCACACCAAATTGAGGTTCTGTTATGGAAGAAATGAGGATGAGGTATCTACTCAACTTTGTCTGCCTCAGGGGACAAGGCTTATTTCCCTCAGGTTCCTTCTTTCTATTATGTATGTAAAATGACTCGTTCCTGTGCTTGCTGCCCATAGCTGGGTGCTGTAGAACATTGATGAGATTTGGGCTCTGGGTGTGCTGGGACCACTCTGACACTGAGCAGGGAGGCATGTCCCTCAGTGGTATGTGGTATCCCTGCCAGCTGGGGGTCACCCAACAGATGTAACTGAATCTCAAAAGAGACTTTTACAGCTTAGGGCAGTGGCCACCACATGTCCACATTGAGCCCATGTGGAGCTCCTATGAGAAACTCCACTTGTAGACTTGACCATTCAAGGAGACCATCCAAATCTCATCATGTGCCGTCATGTAAGGAGGCAGTATATCCTAAATTAGGAACATGGAACTCAGTAGAGAGAAGGTAAGGCATAATCACTTCTCTAACTCTCCCAATATTATCTGAGTGATGATAACAGTAACTTTGTCTCTTCTGTATCTCTTTTCGCAAGAAGGGGACATTTTATTTTTATGAACTTAAAATTCCTATGCCCTTTTATTCTTATTACAAAGATGTATGTGAGGAAAAAGTAAGAAGATGTGTCAACCATTCTTTGCCCATGTTGGTCTTCCAAGACCCTTGGTTGCCTTGGCAATAAGACTGGGACATCAACCATTAGTTGTTCTATTATTATTTATTTATTTTATATATATATATATATATATATATATATATATATATTTAGGATACATTGATTACATAAATGTTACACAGAAATTTCAGGAGTACCCATATGCCACCCTCCCACACCTCCCACAACCTCCCACATATATATCCTTCATCAGTGTGGCACAACACCTGTGATAGATATATACATTTTGGGGCTTTGCCATCAAACATGGATCACAGTTCAGACTGTTGACCACCCTCTCTCCAATACAGTTCTGCATGATACATGATGATATAAAATGGCCTGTTATTAACCATTATTCTACCTAACTCATAAGTATTTTTGTATATCTGGAAGTTTAAGGAGAGATAGGTGAGAAACTAATACTTATGAAGGATTCAGGGTATCCATGAGGTATCTGTGCTGTGTGCTTTATTTTGTTTGTAGTTTCCTGGCTAACCTCTTTCAGTAGTTTGCAATTTGCCTCAAGTGTCTAACAATTAAAAAAATTTTTCCTAAACATTTTAAATCATATTTTAACAAAATAGAACTTGATAGTTTTAGTAGTTTATATAATTTACTCACATGCTATTTTTCACTTTAGGTAATATTCAGTCAAATTTTAGGAAATCACATTTTGATTTCCCCACAACTGCTAATTTTTAAATGGAAATGATGTGATGAATTCTTGTATAATGAACCCCTGATTTTCTTTTAATTAAACTATTTTTTGTGTGTATTTGATTTGCTTAAAAGTGGGATATCCCTATAATTATGGCAGGCTAATAATCATATTGTGGTATTTCTTCAGGTTCTAAAATCTAGGTCATGGAAATATATTTGTCATTTTGAGGATATTGGAGATATTTCTTACTGCTGACACATTTTTTAATTGGCAAGTATAAATATTACCTGCTAAAACTAATTATCACAAAATTCAAGTTAATATTTAACACATAAAACAGTAAGCACTAAAGAAACCCTTAATGCTGAAGTTCTACCACTAAAAAGTGCTTTCAGGTTTCCTGAACTTAATTTGAACTTTTATTTTCATTTAGGCACCATGCAGGACACTGAAGGGGGAGTGACAGAGGCATTGTTAAAATTTGCCTCTAAAATCTAGAATATGCACTGGATGCACACTCTAGGGCAACAGGAGAACTGGGAGAGAGAATTATTTCTGGAGCCTGTTGCTCTGCTTGGAGTGTCCTCCCTTCCTGCCATATAAGAGCAGTTTGAGGTGCACAGGTACCTAGAGCAAAAGGATGAGTGGTGAAGCCAGTCACCAAGTTAAGGAACACACAAGAAGGAAAGCTATTCATTTCCTGCCCCACTGGCTTTTCCCTTCCCCTCTTTTCCTTGTTGTGGTGGTGGACTCCTCATTCACCCTGTCAACCAAGTCATGAATCTGGGAGTCACTTCACGATGATTTCCTTTCCTACCCTCGCTATCAGTACCCAGGACTAATGATCCCTCCTTAGAAGTGTTGTGTTTGTCCTTTCCTCTCTATCTCTTGGAATCATTTACAGGGACAATTAGAAGAGGCCTCCTAACTGGTCTTCCAGCCCAGTCTTCTCAGTAATCCAAATTTCATGCCGATGCCAGAGAGAACGTTCAAAAACACAAAATGTGACCATGTCGTTACCTGCTTTAATGAACTTCAGAGGGTCTCCGATGCCTTTAGGATAAACTTAATACCTAGAGCTGGTCCTTATGTTCTGACCAAACTTCACCTCCCACTGTGGGCCCTTAAACCTTTGCTCATCTCCTGGGTCACAGGGTCATACCTTTCCATCCCTCTTGGTATCCTCCCGCCAAAATGAAAGAGTAAGCTCCTTGAAAAACAGAGCCTGTTTTATTTGTTTTTTTTTTTTTTTTTTAAAGATTTATTTATTTTATTACATAGCTCCCCTTCCCCCCGCTGCGGGGACGCGCCGAGACTGGTCACTGCGCAGGCGCGGCTTTCCCCGCTTGTGGGCGGTCTCTGCGTCCGTTCACGGCCGGCGCTTGCTTCAGTTCACGGTGGCTGGCTGCGCTCCATCTGCAGGCGACCTGCCCTGCCCGTGGCGGCTCTGCCCTGTCCGTGGCAGCTTTTTGCCCTGCCCATGGCGGCTCCGGCCCGCCCATGGCGGCTTGCCATTCTCAAGGCGGTCTGCCCGCTAGGAGAGGTCCCCGGGAATCGAACCCGGGGCCTCCCATGTGGTATGCCGACACCCTATCCACTGGGCTATCGAGCCGGCCCCTTTTATTTGTTTTTATATCTCCATCATCTAGTTCTTTGCCTGGTGCATAGTTTAATATTTGGAAAAAGAGTACATGACTGACTGGCTAATACAATTGACTTTTGGTTGGTGTAGGCAACTCTGCTTACCTGTTTAGATTTTTTCGATGTGGGTCTAGGATGCCTTTCTTTCTATGCCAGCCTTGGTCCCACCCTAATACCACCTGTTCCTCCAGATAATTTTCGAGTTACTTTACCTATAACTTCTGTCTCTAGCAGGTTCTGGTTTTCCCCTGGACCAAGTACCATCTGCCTCTACATACTATTGGCTCTCTTGTGTCAGATTTCCCTTCCTTTGTGGGGAGGACCTAGGGTTTACTGTGGCTGCAGTGCAACTGGCAGCTGTCAGAATCAAAACTCATTAATAAAAAAACGATAATGCTTCAAAGTACATTGCATTACTCCTTCAAAGTCCTTTCGGAATATTATCTTATTAATCATCACAATAGCTCAGGGGAAGATAAACATTGCTGGTTATCTTACCTAGATCATATTTTGAAGGCACTTTTTTTCTTGTTATTGTTTGATTATGCTATGAAATCTGGATAGCAATTTTCATATTGGCTATTTGGATATAATTTGATATGCTGATGTAAAATTTCCCTGGATCGGTGAGGTGATTTTTATTTTAAATGTCTCACCCAGACTCATGTAGAATTCTTTCCAGATTGCTGAACAAAGAATAACAAGCAAAAGACTTAGCTGTTTCTGCTCAAGTATTGAAATTTTCTCGATAGCTTGAGGATCATCAAACCATTGATTCATGGTCTAGAAATCAGAATATAAATCATCCGCATACTTAGTAGGTGCTCAAATAATTGTGGAATGATTGAATGATGTCATTAACTCATAATCTGGAAGTTTTAATGAGTTTACTTGGGAAGTAAGTATCCTAGTAAGATTCCTGACTGGTATCAAATAACTGATGGAGAATTCTTTCATGAAAGGAAGTTTATTTAGGAAACTGGTTTAAAAAATTTACTCCGTTGCTCTGTCCTCATCTCACCTCAGCATCCTAGATTTACTTTCCTCATAACACCACACATTTTAAAATGTATCTGTTTACAAATTTAATCCCCTCTGCAGCAGGGATCATATCCCTTACTATGCTTGACACATAGTTGGGGCTCAATAAATGAATGTTGGATTGAAAAAACTTAAATAGAAAAATCTTTCCTGTAAAAAATTGAAATTAACATAGGTTCAATTTCAAAATTATAGAAAAGAATTGTCTAATAGTAGGACCCAATTCAAGTTGGGTGTCAGGTATCTTCAAGGTGCCTTGTGTGAAAAATTTGAAATCTTCCAATGACTCAACAACAAACTATTCAACTCTGGAGGTTTTTCCTCTATCAAGAGATGAGTGATGCCACAGGTGATATGGGTGCTTTCTATGTCCTAAGATGGAGTCTCATTTTGTGGAAATATCCAGGGTGTAGCAGCTATCCGTGCAACTACACTTATATGATCTTAGGTGCTGGGAAAGTGTGTTGGAGTCGGGCTTGCTGGGGCTTACCTCAAATTTCTTTCCAGTTCAAGCAAATATTTCAGATTACTGAAACTCTATGTCTACTCCATGAGGCCAAACTGAAAGACCAGTCTGAAGTAAGGCTGCAGAGGTAATGAAGTGTCTGTCTTTTGTCATCACAACAGTTTTGTGGTAATGGGGTGTGGAGCAGTGTGGAAGGGTGTGACATCTCTCTTGTCTTGTAGTTCCCCTTCCTGGTTGAGGGCATACGTTTTCCACTGGCACCCTCTCTTCCCTCTCTTCTGACTGTCACTCCAGAACATAGATGGAAGTTTTTGAAGATCACCTCAGTTTGAAAACTCTTGGGAAAACTTTCTCCAATCCTAGGGGATAGTGATCCTTCATTGAGGAATGCTAGAGTAGAACATAAAGTCTTCTACATGCTATCTTTTAAGATTTAGAGATAAAATACCTCCATATTTTTCTAAAATCTCGTTCATTCTTGCCTTTTTTTTTCTTTCAATAAGAAGGTTGGTGCTGGCATTCTTTATGAAGGAAGCATAGCAAAGAGGATTAAAAGTGGTTCTAGAGTCCAAATCGTAATGTGTATCTCCCACAACTTTGTACTGTAGAGGGAAAAATCTTAGCCAATGGCTTTCCAGAGAATGATTATGCATTTAAAACAAAACCCAAGTCCTTGGTAAATCTAGTTTCCTCACTTTGAACTCTTAAGCTTTTCACTTATTGCCCATACCGGCATGTTTCATTTATCTAACAAAATAACCTTATTTTGATGAAATGTCTGTGCTTTAGTTGTCCATTTTTTGCACAGAATTTTAGATTGAGTATTCATAGCAATTATGGCTATAGATTGCTTTCCTGACCTTCCACTAAGCACAAATATCCCAATGCTAATAGCTCACTTACAGAAGCTACAGAATTCTCAGTGTAACTTGATAGTAAAAGGATTTTTTTTTTTTAAGCCAATGGAACCCTATTTTCATGGGAAACCTTGAGGCAAGGTCCAGGCATGGGTGGAGGAGCCCTAGAAGTTGATGATAAGCAGGTAAGGTCACCAGCCCTCAATTCCTCTTCAATCAAGCTGCTCTGCCTGTGATTTAGCTTTTCTCAGTCCTGAGGCAGATAATGTGGTAATCAGCAAATCAAATGTTTTCTAGAACTCCCTGAAGCTCTTCCCTGGAAACCTAGGCAACCACAGTTTCAAAGCTACTACAACAAAGCTCTAGCTTGTGATGCTAGGACTTCACAATTAGGAGATCAAACAGAATTTCCAAAACCGTTCATGTTCCTTCTAAAAGTGACAAACACTCCCTAGTCTACAGGGATAATTTGATTTAGGAAGATTGGAAGACTGATTTCAGAGCTGTCAAGTGTGGGGATACAATATCTATTACTTTTTTCTGAGAAGAAAACCTTGTACCTGGATTGCAATTCTGCTCCACATCATTGAGACAGACTTCATTTGATATATCAGGTCAATCCTTAGCTTTTTGAATTGCTAAATTAGTCAGAAAGGGAGGGGTTGATGGGATTACTCCCCCCCCCCTCCCCCACCGCCTCCCGCAAGCATCAACTGTGATACCCAACCTAGAAATCTGGCCAACTTTCTTCTATGCCTTTGTTTTCTCTCCTCTCCTTTGAACTTACTCCACCCCACCCCCCATATGCTTATAATTATAATTATTCTAGATCTGATATTAATAGGGTAGTTCCTTAACCTTTTAGGATTGAATTTTCTCTCCTGTAAAATAAGCAGATGTTGGACTGTGATGATCAATAAGGCCTCTTTAGTCGCTAACATTTGCTGATTACCTGGGCTTTGGCCCCCATGGCTACATGGCCCTGTTGGTCATACCCTGCACAATTCCAGGGGCCACCATTCTCTTAGACTCCCGTGTGCCAGCTCCCCTGGAGTTGTGCAACACAGTGGCCCCATGTGGGGTGGTTTGAAGGTGTGGCCAGGCTTCACCTCGGCCTTTTAAAAAATCCCTCCTTTCCAGATGCTTTGAAATGTTGCTGCTGGAGACTGAAGTTTAAATATTATTTTCTCTGGTAAGTTTCTTGGACAGATAACACATTAAATCATTAACAAGTTATGTGAATTGTTTTTATTTCCGCCTTTTTCAGAAGACCCTGGAGAAGTGTGAGAACTTTGGGTAGACAGAGAGGTGGTGGTGATGAGGAAGGGGAGGTTGAGCTCAGGCTTTTGATCCAAAAACAACTGAATTTAAATCTGGGTCCATTTATAAGTAATGGGACCATGGGCTAATCATTCAAGCATTTGAATCTTGGTTTTTGTATCTGTAAGGTTGTCCCTTCCCTTGCAGGGCTGTTGTGAAGACTGAATGCAATCTTATGTAAAGTGCCTGGTGCACAGTCGGCACTTGATAAGAACTAGTACTTATTATTTCACAATTTCAACTAGATCTGCAATTAAATGTTCTGATCACCTAGTTTAAAAAAAATGGATTCAAATAGAAGTCACGGTATTCAAGGGACAAACAGACACACCTTCCTACTTGAGGAACAACTTTTCATTTCATAATCCTCTGTGCCTGTGGCACAGTTAGGCTGGGATGCCAAGAAGTGCTTGTTCTCTGATCTTCCTCACACTCCCTCCAATACCTCTGAGTTGTTTGGCACATGTTTTGAAATGTGAAAATGGGGATGGTACTCTCTCAACAGTAAAATCATTATGTTAAAAGCTCATTTTATTTTCTTCCATCTGAATACGAACTACAGTATACTGGAGATATTCTTTGTTTTTGTTAGGGAGTGGGTTTTCTCTCTCCTTTTTTTTTTTTATGTGTCTTCCATTAGGGAAGCATTTTTTGATTGCTTACACCATTTATTTTGTGGAAATAAGAGTCTATTGTTCTTTCAGGAAAAAAACAAAACAAAAACCACCGCAATAACCATTTAGAACTAGGAGAATGAAAGAAAGTATTTTGGAGAAAAATAATTCCTTTCCCATATTCCTCTTAGGTTGTATATCTTGGAACTAGTTTTCCATTAGAAGGACCTAATCTTTTGTTTATGAAAAAAAAAAATTCAAGAAGACAAAACCCATAGGATTTGTCCATTTTCCTAGCTAATTTTCAGGCTCAATGCAAAATTGCAATTAAGAATCTCTGTTCTTTGTCCAGTCCAATTAAAAAATATTTCTTTAGAGGTTACAAAAGATTTCAAAAACATGTTAAAGAACTCCTCTTAAAAAAAAATGACTCCCCTTGGGAGCTTGGAAATCAGATTTTTAAAAAGTGCTTCTGAGTTGTCTCTGAAATTCAATCTTGAATAGCATTATACTGTTTTCCTAGCAAAGGATAGTTTGATCTAACTTTCAAACAGTGTCATCGTGGAGGTGTGAGCTAGTCAGAGAGCGCACCCAATTTGGAAATTTCATTTACGTCTTTTATTTCAGTTCACCATATAGATTACAGAGTTAGAGTCTTTTGATAGAGATTATTTCCTTTTCTCCATCTAGAAATATTTGCACTGAGTCATATTTGTTACTGTTTTGCTGTATATAACCAGGTGGGTTAGGGTTTTCTATCAGTCCACAGACTATAAATTCTGTGATGGTGTCTACCCTGTTTTACATCCTTGGGAATTCCCTATGATGCTCAGTTCTGGTTACTTAGTAGCTGCTCCATAAATACTATAGTTGTCTATTTATTGATTGATTATCTTTTAGCTCAATCTGTAATCCAATAGAAATGTAGATAAAGGCTCTAGTCTCTTTCTTTATACTCAATTCAGCCAGCAGGAAAGAATTTCTAAAGCATAATATCACCCATTTCTCTCCCCTGCTAGGCATCCCTTCATTCTTGATTAGTTATGAGCTATAAAAAGCAAAACAAGAAGGCAGGACTCAGTTCGGAAGGAATGTTTCGAATGACAGAAAAGTCGAGAAGATTCTCAGATCCTTTTGCCTTACACCTGCTGATTGCAGCTTCACAACAGCCTCCTTTAAATATAAGTCAAATCAAAAATTGGCTGTATTTCCATTTTGTTATTTTTGTTGAAGTATTCCTTAAAAGAAGGCTGTAATCACACACACTTATCAAGTTTAGTTGGTGAGAGGGCCGCCGTGTTCATCAGTTCCCTCTCTGCCATTTTAGGAGGAAGGCACATAGAGTCGGAGTGATTTGTAAGGCCAAACAGCCAGCCAGAGGAATAATTAGGACTAGATTCTTCTTCTAGGTGCCTTTCCCCCTGTTTTATCACCGCTTAAAGGGCTTGCTACAGATTCAGAGATCAGTTTAATCTTTGTCTTTTCATTGTGATTAACCTTTTCCTTTTTATCCCTATTCACTTTGCTTACTTATAAAATGTAGACATAATGGTAAAACAATATTTCTCATTCCCACCTGTGACTCCTAGAGAATCTAATGTTGAGAGTTAGATAAAAATGTCAGGCACTTTAATCTACATAGCAGAAATTTGCCAAATAAGGCACAATTTTGAAGCAAAAAAAAAAAAAAGGGGGGGACAATCATGAAGGCCAAAGAATAAATATCTATCATCATTTTTTTCTAGTCATTTCAATCTTATCAATTTAAATTTGTTTAACAATGAACACAAGATTGTAAGGAGATATTTTAAAAAAATAGCTCCAAAGAAACCAAATAATACAGGCTTGTTATTGTTCCCATCACCACAGTTTGAAAGGTGGGGCAGGAGAAAGGGAACAGAGAATCTCAGATGAAACACAATATTGATATTTGGCATGCCTGGATGATTTTCCACCCAAAGATATGAAATCATTTTACCCACAGTAATTATGCCTCCCCACCAAGGCCAGCCCTTGGCATAGCCATGAAGTTTGCAGAGGTTGACTTTGGCACCTCCTGCCTCCTCTCACTGTAGCTCTATCCCCCTTTGATGCTGCTCTCAAGGTTCCTGGAAAGTGGTTTGATGACTACCTACAGTAGATCACCTGGAGAAAGCAGATCCTGGACACCAAGCAGACCTACAGAATCAGGATTTCTGTGAGTGGAGTCCAGAAATCTGCATTTTATGTTGCAACTTCAACCCCTGTCCCACCATGATGTTTGGAAACTACTGAACTAATAGCCATTCCAGCCTCCCAAAGGTTTATATTCTTCATCTGCCTGAAAAACCTGCCCTCCCT
>PVKH010009456.1:0-18810 GCA_004027955.1 Chaetophractus vellerosus
TGGGAACCATCAGCATGTCAAAGTCCTAACACCGGGTGAGATCACTTAGGGAGCAAATAAAGAGGGCAGGTCTGAGCTTGATAATACACCTGCTCTCACGGACCCTCTATTTTACCGGTTAGAGACATAAAATAGTCATATATATGTAATAGGGAGGTGAGATGTGCTATGTAGAAAAATAAAGGAGGGGGATGGAACAGAATGGTGGCAGGTAGGTGCTTGTTATCATCACAAAGGCCACTGATATATGAAATTAGAGCTCAGGAGAGAAAACAGGCTGGATATGTAAATTTGATGGTCAGTAACATGTTGAAAACCATGATAGGACAGTATTACTTAGGGAATGGGGTAGACAAAGGAATAAAGAAATCTGAGAACTGAGCCCCAGGGCCCTCTAATACTTAAGAGTAGAACCTGTTAATATGGATTTTGCCTGCCGAAATTAATGTAGGACAGAGTGATGGGTTGTCAGTAGAGTAGCCCTCCTTCTAAGCCTAATTTTTGTTACTGTATACCCAACCCTTAGATGGTCTACCAGAAGACAGCTTGGAGGAAGTGTCCCTAGAGATGTGTTTTTTAAAAACGTGTATTCCTTAGACTACCTGCATTAGAACTAAACAGAGGGCTTGTAAAAAATGAAAATTCCATGCTCCACCCCAATCGTATTGAATCAACACTTAAAAAAAAAAAAAACAACTCTAGTTGATTCTCATATCCACTAAAGTCTGAAAACCACTGCATTAAAGGCAGAAAGAAAATTTTGAAGACAATTCAAGTGGAAGGGAAATAAGACCGTGTGAGGGGTAAAACTGATAGATAGAAAGCAAACTGTGGAAGGCACTGACTTAATTTTGTGGTCAAAGGGAGATTCTAAGGGAGTCTCCATATTCAGATCTATTCATCATATAAATGAACTGCAGTGGGGGAGAGGAAATAGAAACATGAATTCAGCTTCTAGAAGATACCTTTTCAGTATTGATAGTCCTCAGTTCTCAAAATGTTTTAGAATGTTCTTATATGGATGAGTTGAGTTTTTAAGAAAAAAATTATGTTGGTGTTTTGTATCTTCTGTGCTTTGCGTTGAAAGGGGAGGGGGGCAATAATTATTTGGGATAAAACAGTCAAATAGCTAGCACAGTACAGAAGTAGGAATAATTTAAGAAACTGAAGGTACATGATCATGACTTTCAATTAGAAAGGTATCTGTATTTCATATTTACATTATAGCACTAAGTGAAACAGAGAAAAGAATCTATAAAGTCATCATTGTAAACCCTGTTTTGAAGGTAGAACATATAGATATTATTAAAACAACTGAAGAGGTTTATTCAGAGTAAACTTGTTAAGAAGCATTTTTAAATTAAAGAAAGATCCTTTGAGGATATAAAAAATAGAGCTGACTCTACATTTTGATTTATGAAAAATAAATTTATTACATAACACCTTGTTTTTAACAATGTTCAATTTTTAAATTCAGAATACTTGTGTCATTCATGTAAAATAGTTTGATACAGTACATTGTATGTTATAGGTTTTTTTTTTCCCTCAAAAATTCTAAGGCTCTCCTACTCCTTTCTCCTTTGCTGAAGTAAGGGCACCCTAAACAACGTGCGAACAAGTTTTAAAAAAGAAAATTAACTGAACAAAATTTTAACAGCACTACACCAACCAGCTTTAAAATCAGGACAAAATATCTGAATTGGATGCCGCACCTTTTTAAGGAAGTTATCATTCATGCTTTTTTCATCTTAAAGCATGCTCACAAATCAGCAACACCAACAGGAAAAATAAAACACTGTCTATGACAATCATTTTAGTTTGTTTGCTGAACCAAACAGGTCTATATCAATGACAACATACTTAATTACTATCAAATAGCAGCTTTAATACCAGTCAAGTCATAGATTGAAATAAAAACAAACTAAAAAGTTGGAAATTAATCTTTGGGAGTTTTGAAACCTTTCTGGAAAAACTATGTGGCTTTTTGTACTTTCAAAATAATCCAAGCAATTTTCTTGGTCAAAAAACACTGATTAATGTGGAAAATGAATCAAACCACTGATAAGACACTAAAAAGAAAGGTGTCCCAAAATAATCTCATTTTGAGTCTTGGTTATTTTGTTGAGTTAACATATACTGTAATTTTCAAGTACCAGTTAAGCATTTTTGTGTGTGTACGATTGGTCAGATAATGTTGTTACACTGAAAGAATTCACCACAAACAATGACAACTGCTTGCCCCTAGCACATTTCACAGCTTCAACTGCTACAGACTGTCACTGAAAACAATGCATTGGTCAGTCTGAACCACGTCAAGTAAACTATGGAAGTAGCATATCCACAACACAAACTGTGCTAGCACTTTCTTTCAAGTCTAATCCAAAATTAGGTACAACTTGGAAGCCACTACCCCAATCTGTTAAAAGTGGTGGAACTTGGCTACTGGACATTCTGAACATGTGGTTGTACAGTACATTCTCAGGGTGTGCCAGGTTCCTGCAGCGAGCTGCACAGCCAGGCCTGCAGCATTAGCAACAGTGCATTGACATTCTTCCGATGCAGCTCAGTACCGATGTGTCTGATGTGAGTACTGTGGAGGCTGCTGGGAGGTAGTTGAATATCCCATGCTGCTCTGTGGCTGTGATGTGCTTGGTCCAGGGTTGGGATAGGCAGCATGTGGATTGGAACGCTGGAAAAGGAGACCAAGGGAGAGATGAGATCCAAGTGCTCATAGGAGTTAGCTAGCTCTGTCCCAGGCCGGCAAGGCTTAGGTGTGTTTGAAGTGTCATCATGTTTCAAGGAAGTAAGAATCTAAAAGTTTTGTGCTATGGACAAGCTTTAGAATTAAAATGATGAAATATCTAAAATCTTTAAACATCAACTTTTCTTTATTAAGGCCATAATATTGCTAATGAAAAATGCTAAGTGGAGTCTTATTACTGTGCTGTGGCAAATGCATTTTTCCCCTACAACAGTAACACCCCGTGGTGGTTTGAAGCTATATGTACCCCAGAAAAACATGTTCTTAACCTTAATCCATTCCTGGGGGTGTGAACCTATTGTAAGTAAGACCTTCTAATGCGGTTACTTCAGTTAAGGTGTAGCCCAATCCAATCAGTATAGATCTTAATCCTATTAGTAAATCCTTTATAAGCAGAATGAAATTCAGACACAGAGAAAGCCATGGGAAACAAGAAGCTGAAAGCCAATGAAACATAGAAGAAAAGGGAGAGGCCGAGAGAGGCCACCATCTGCATTGCCATGTGACTGAGGAGCCCAAGGATCGCCAGGGAATGACTAGCCAGGGAATGCCAGTCTTTGAGAAGAAAGCATCACCTTGAAGATGCCTTGATTTGGACTTTTTCCCACCCTCAAAACTGTGAGCTAATAAGTTCCCATTGTTTAAGCCAACCCATTGAATGGTATTTGCTTGAGCAGCCAAGGAAACTCAAATATACCCTTTTATGCTGTTTTGAATCTACTTGGTAAATATTAACTTATTTGATTGAGATGTTTACACATGAACTTAATGCACACATCAAGAAATTCAAAGCTAATTTATAAGGCAGTTTCTTTAACTGAATTTCTCCTCCCACATATATATATATGACTAAAGGATAAAAATAGAGTATGACAACAAGAAAAGGCAACACAGAATTGATTTTTTTGGCAGTAATATAGTTTTGTGATCTTTAAACTACTGAATCTTTTTTTCTCCTGAAAGTTATAGACAAAAAATAAAAATACAATCATTGCAATGTAAGAAGAGTAGTATTCTCAATTCCAAAAATGGCAGAAAGGGAAAGAACAGTAACAGAGTTCCAAGGATGCCATCACTTTAACGTGTCAGCACATTCTTGAGCCCAAACAGAGGTCTCTCCTCATTCAGACAGGGAGAAAAGGATGCTGGAACAAACATCACCTCCCAAAGAGATCTGTCTCTGATTTCTTTGTTTAGTTTACTGCAAGAGAATTACTACTCAGATAATGATTGCCAAGATTTGGTGGGCTGGACCTCTCTTTAGCCAAAGGAGAGTTAATAGATAATTGTTGAAGCGCAGTAGCAGGCCCTGGGAACCTTATCAGTTTAAATAAGATCCTTTCCCCCCCTTTTAGCAGGTATATAACTCTAACTGGTCAAGTTTTCAGTATACTCCCTACACTGAAACTCAGTTTAGTTGGGAATATGATTTGAATAAGCAGAAGAAAAAGGGAAGTGGTGGTAGAGAAGATTCAAAATAGGTCTTTCCACAAAGGTACATTTGATAGGATCCATGAGTAGGCAATGGACAGCCTTTGAAGTCAGAACAGCTCAGTTTGAATCTGTGTCTCCCAGTGGCTTGCTGGATGACTATACAAAAGTCAAGTAACCTCCATGAGTCTCAGTTTCCTTTCTGAAATGGCAATACTACTTACCTCAGAGACTTATCATGAGGATCAAAGGAAAGAACATGTTTCATACTTAGTATAGTAGCTAGCACATAGTAAACACTCAATAAATAGTTGCTGTTATAGTAATCACCACCACCACCACTTGGAAGTGCTTACTGTGTACTATGAAAATTGCCAAGAATTTTAATTTCAATGATAATATAGATGATAACAGTAATTGGTATCAGCTATTAAGTGCTTATGTCAGGCTAGCCATTGTGCCTTAGCATATTATCTCACTTAATTCTTCATACCTCATGTTTAATGTTAATCATTATCCATCTTCTACAAATGAGGAGCCTGAAAACATCTGAATCAGGTTACACAGAAGTAAGTGACTGGGCTGGGATCTGTAAACCTGTGTTCTTAATCACTGTTATATCCTTGTTTCAAAATAACAGATACCATCTATTGAGCTCCTGCTATAATTAGGTGGGCAAGATATAGCATGTCTAATTCACCACAGATGCAAGTTAGGTTTTACTATTCTTATTTTACAGATAGAAAAACTGAAGCCAGGAGATGTTGTTTTACTTGTACAAGGTCACACAGTTAATAAATGCCATAATTTGAATTCCATCATTCCAAGTCTGTTGAAAAGTCTAAGTCCTTTTTATTGTACCATTGGCAGTGCTTTCCAATGCCAGTTAACACTTATGTCAATAGAGTTCCCCAAGTACATAAAAGGCCAGCGTTTCTCAATTCCATCACATTTGGGTACTCCCTCTCTACCCCCAACCCTTATGTAAACATTAACATGGCAGGTCAATATAAAATTAACTTGAAATACCTGATAGTCTGAGGTCATGATTAGTCCACCTGAGGTAGTGGTAGGAGGAACAACTCTCACTTTTTTCAACGGGGGTCCCTGCGTGTGACTGCTGTCTTGATTCCCTGGGTGACCAGTTCCATTAGTATGGTTATTGCCCTGCTGCTGCTGCTGGTTCTTCTCAATTGGTTAAACAGAAAAATAAAGTTCAACTCAGAAAGAGAACAAAATACACTCAAACTGGAAAAGGTTATGGTAGTTTTTAGTGAAATAAGAAGCTGACAACCGTACTTTAATACTTACTTTGTCTCCTTTGTCATCAGGTTCTTCTTCTGTTAAAAATTCTCGTTTTGGGTAAGGAATTTGACAACCAGCAAAAACGCTGATCATTAGAAAAAAACAGAAAACAAAAAACAGTGTTTTTGGCATACTAATCAATATTTCAAACAGCTTCATTTAAGCTGTTTTTCACTTTAATCTTTTAAGATGGACTTTGTCTCTATATTTGCAAATATAAGCACCTTTCATGCAACCATGACAAATGTATCTTTCCTTCTAAACAGTGACATTATCACAGGCCATTTGAAAAAGTCTTCCATTGTATAACACTAATCAATAATCTTTCTTCTGGTACCCCAGCATTACTTTTTTCAAATTACTATAATCAAAATATAGATTCAAACTGAAATGTGTGTCACTATTTGAAGACAATTTTTATTTTATACTCCCTACTACAACAAAAAGTGATATGGGGAACAAAAATTTATTTGGGAATGGCATCTGTCATTTTGGAACACAAAACTACAAGCATGGCAGTGAGCAAATAGTCCAAGAGTAGTTGAGCATGCTTAATCAACTCTGTTGTTGAAGAACTGATTACTGCTGAAACTAAAGGGATTGAAGTTTCATAAAGCAAGAGATGAACAGGAATGCCTCAACTGTAAAACCCCAAAGTGACACTTCAGTCATCAATAGCTCATTTTGTGCTTATTATAAGGACTTCCTTGGGTACCATATAAAAGGAGTGGCAATCAGGAGTTGACAACTAAAGAAAACATGCTCTAAAAAATTCTATCATGCTGGTAATTTAATAAATGAATCACTTACTCTGATGTAGGAAGTGGGTCTTCTAAGAAATAGGGATCCTGCATAGCCTGTTCTGAGGTAATTCGCTTAATTGGGTCCATGGTAAGCAACTTCTGAAGCTGAAACCATAAGTCATAAAAACATTACTGTATTTACTGTTCAAAGCCATTCTCTGATACATATATGGGAGGTATATGTTTGTTGATGAATAACAGCACAGTTTGGAGGGTATTTGTTCTTCAAAATTTTAAAAAATCTTAGTTTATTATTAAATTGAATTTAATGTATCAATTCACATGTTAATCATTCACTATCTCATTTGATTCTCACAGAAGTAGTGGCACTCTAGGTATCTAATCTTAGTCTTCCAACTAACCAATGGTTTCTCTTTCATTATCTAAATTGTTTTATCCAATTTACAATAGTAGTAAAATTCTTGTGTTTTCTACCCTTTTCTATTATGGAAAATATTGTTGTATCATAAATAATACACTAGTCACATATGGCTATTCAGATTTAAATCAAATTAGTTAAAACTGAATTAAATAAAAAACTTGGTTCCCCAGTAACACTAGATGTATTTCAAAAGCTCAAAAGGTATGTGTGTCTACTGGCTACCTAATTGAAAATGCAAATACAGAACACTTCCAACATTGCAGAAAGTTCTACTGGACTGTGCTGAACTAGTGTATTTATATATAGTGATTCAGAACTTGTCAAGCATACAGTTGTGACTATGAGCAGAGACTCTACAGGTAGACTGCTTGACTCCATATTTATTGGTTGAGTGACCTTGGACAAGCTACTTAACTTTTGTCACATGGAGATAAAAAATAGTACCTATTACCACAGGCTTGTTCTCTGGAATGCACTTATAATGGTGCTTGGCACGAAGAAAGCGCAATGATAAGTGTAAGCCATTATTATTACTGTTGTTGCCACATAAAGAAATCTCACATTGATGTGAAAATTCAGTAATTTTTGGTTAAAACAATTCATTTAAAGGCTGTAAGAACGAGAATATTTAATTTTAAGTAATTTAAGAGATTATCTAAGTAGTGATCTCTCGGCTTATAATCTGTAATATAATATAGTGGTTCTCAAACTTTAGTGTGCATCAGAATTATATGCAGGGCTTGTTAACACAGACTGCTGGGCCCATGCACAGAGACCCCAATTGTTATGTCTGGGCAGGAGCTCAGGAATTTACATTTCCAACAAGCTCCCAGATGATGTTATGCTGCTGGACTGGGACTACACTTTGAAAACCAATGAACACATTAAGACTTAAGGAAAGATGACAAATTTTAGAGGATTGAAGAACATGAAATAATCGAAATGTAGATACAATTCTGGGATGGTAAGATTTAATTTTAATTTTGGCGATCCGTTAGTTCAGTGGAAGCATGATTTTATTTTGGGGCTGGAAGAACCCTGGATTTTCTATTTAAAATACCCAACGTTTTTAATGGAGTTACAACAGAACCACCCAAGATTACCAACTACAACATGTCACTCCAGCAAAAACAGTCAGCTAAGCCACAAGGGAAGTATATTCCTAGAGTTTCATGGTGACAGTAGTGAGAGTCATTTCACAGACTAACAAATAGTGGGGAAATTAGAGGGAATTAAGAGTAATTTCCTTAGATCATGGCTTTTAGTCTACCACTATTATTGTTATTTTTAAAGAATAATCAGTCCATAATTTTGAAGGAACTGACTTAAACTTCCAATTTGGATATTGTTTTAAGTACATTAAAATAAACAATTATTTGAATAATTCATGGCAGTAATATGATAGGTTAAGAACGTCTTTTGAAATTGCTGATAAGATATGAAATATGATATGATGTAATAATAATAATAAGATGTAAGAGCAGAAGTGGCAGAGGAAGAAGAAACAAGCAGAAATAGAAGAAATGTTTGCCAGGTGGCCTGGTGTAATAAAGAAAAGTTTAATTCTTTCAAGGTTAGAGAATTCCCATTTAAGAAATCCATTTTAAAACACATAGAAATAAAGGATTAAAATAAATTTTAAGCCAAGGAAAATAAAATCTATTTTCCCCAAATCCCCCTTTATATGTAATAAAACATGTTTTGAAAACATAAAACTGAAAAACCTTAAGAAATGGAAATTTTATTATCAACAAATTTAAGTTGGCAAAATTGAATATAACCTCAACAAAAATTACTTTGCTAGTCATATATATGTATATATATATATATATATTTATTAGAAGTGTGAACTTACAAAACAATCGTGCAGATGTGCAGAATTCCCACACAACACCCCTCCACCAACACATTACACTGTTGTTGAACATTTGTTACAGATTATGAGATAACATATCAGACTATTACCACTAATTATGGTCTATAGTATACATTTGATATATCCCCATTATTAACACTGTACTTCTTTGACATTGATGGAAGAATATTATAATATTGCTGTTAACTATAGTCCATAGGATATATTAATTGTATTTTCCCATGCATCTCTATAGTATTACCACCTTGTAATAGTGATGTATATTTGTTCTAATTCATAGAAGAATATTCTTGTATTTGTACTATTAACCACAATTCTCATCCACCTCTGGGTTCACTATGTTATTCAGCCCCTAGAATCTAGGGCCTAGATTATTCTCTAGCTTTCTTTCAATTGAAATTTACAACCCTAGACTACCCCTTTCAGTCACAATTCCATTCATAAATCAGCTGTATTAGTTATACTTAGTATAATGTTTTACCATCAACTCTATCCATTTCCACACTCTTACAGTCAAGCCAATTAAAACTTCTATATACATTAAGCATCAGTATCCCTTCTGAGCACTCATCCGACCTCCTCGCTAGTCATTTTTTTTTTTAAGATTTATTTATTTATTTATCTCCCCCCTTGTGGCTTGTGCTTGCTGTGTCCATATCGCTTTTGCATTTTTCCCCAGCGTCTGCTTGTCTCCCTTTGTTGCATCATCTTCCTGCATCAGCTCACCACACCACGCGGGCTGTCAGCTCACCGCGCCATGCGGGCCAGCTTGCCGTCACCAGGAGGCTCCAGGAATCGAACCTGGGGCCTCCCATATGGTAAACGGGAGCCCAACCAATTGAGCCACAGTCGCTTCCCTGCTAGTCATTTTTAATACTAGCAATTTAGACTTTTAGACTCTACGTTGAATGGTTTTTTTATTACATAGTGATACATTCTACATCTCTCATAACTCAGAAAAAGCAAATAATGCATACCATCACTGAAAGACTTTTAATATCAAGTTTCAAGCAGTACCTTGGGAGTTTTAAAATTTTTGTAAGCAATCTTTTGAAGAGGTGAAATGCAAAATAACCTGTAGAAATTATTTCTGAATGGTGAGATTTTCTTCTTTATATTTCTCTACATTCATGAAATTTTAAAGTAATTGATGAAAAACAGTATGTGATTAAAAAAATGCTCTGGACAGGCTTGTTACAATCACTACCTTTAGTGATCATAAATCTAATCTAATCTAATCTAATCTGGCCAAATCATGATATGGCTTTGGAAAAGCAAACATTCTGAAGTCTTGACTGATACATATCAACAAGATCTCTGCATTTACCACTAAAGTATTATAAGAGTGCTGAGCAATCCTATAAATTGACCACAAAAAGCCTTAGGTTGAGCTAGTCAATTAGAAAAAAGAAAAATGTGTCTCATTAGTATTGTTATCTTAATCTTACCAAGTGGAATGCTTTGCTATCTGGTTTAACTTTATGTTTTTCCATATACTTGATAAGGCTGCAGTTGGTATACCTGAAAGAGAAACACCATGAAATATTGATATTAGATTTGAGGTTATTTTTACATTGACTAAAGTGCTTCCAAACAGAATTATTTTGATCAAAACTGATATAGAATACAACATATACATAAAAAATGGTGATCAGCATTAAAGGTTAGCATTAAGTCAATTTCATATTCATTCAATACCCATACTAGTCACTTTTGAGTTATCACTGATTAAATGCAAGGTGATTTCAATAATAGCATATATGGTATAGCTTTTTTTCACAATGAATTCACTTAAATAGCAAGAGTCTTGTTACAAATACGTGGGTCAAAAGTTTAACACTGCCTTACCAATAAGTTTAAAACACATTAGTTACAGGTCTATAAATTCCTCTTCTCAACAACCTTGATCTCACATTGTACATAAATGAAATCTTCCTTTGCTCTATGAACTTGCTCAAAATTACCACACAACCTAGTGGGTAGGCAAGTGGCTATTTACAAGGT
The DNA here is from genome assembly GCA_004027955.1 of Chaetophractus vellerosus. NCBI lineage: Eukaryota > Metazoa > Chordata > Mammalia > Cingulata > Chlamyphoridae > Chaetophractus > Chaetophractus vellerosus. The sequence goes on from PVKH010009456.1 coordinate 10,563, forward strand.
TAGTTTATTTTGATCTCTTATTTCTTCAGCTACAATACTTCACATTGATGTCTAGCTCTCAGAAAGTAGTAAATGTGGAAAAAAATGAATTGATTTTTATCATATCCAAATCAGCTGCTTACATTTGATTTTTACCTTCTTTATATCGTCATTTAAGCATCTTTTTTAAAAAAATATTATTTCCTCTTTTTTTTAAAAAAAATTTATTTATTTATCCCCCTCTTGCTGTTTGTCTTCCTGCGCAGAAGGCTCCTTCACTAGGAGGCCCCCGGGATCGAATCCGGGGCCTCCCATATGAAAAATGGGAGCCACAGCTGCTTCCCCATTAAAGCATCTTAAGAAATGGAAGACTGTCCTATGTTTATTGAAATAAAGAAGCAAAACTACTTAGAATAATCTTATGTTGAAATAGGAAAAGCAAAAAATCAACAAAGGGTCCGTTTTCTTTCCAACTTACGTATTTCTTCTGAAATCTTTCATTAATGTTGAATGTTCAGGCATTTTTTTTATATCTTCCCAATCTTTATCTGTGAAATACATGAATAACTTTTTGTATTATAAGTCCCTATTTTCATGAATTTCAATAAAGATTACCTTAATTTTCATTACATTTCCTACTTTTAGCATTCATGACAGCTCAGGGTTCAAATAAGTGCTCAGCTATAGTAAACATCTTATATTGAACTTTAAGTACAACTCCCCTTCCCTTGTGTAGTTTTAGATATCGCTCTAATTAATTTTAACTGCTTACTTTCTATGGGTTTTACTGTAAGCTGCTTCAACTTATATAACTAGAGGGGAAAAACTATAATAAGTATTTCTAAAACAACCTATTTTCCCTCTTCCACCAAATTTCTTGGTTAAATCAGCAGTCAATCTCTTCAGTGATAAATGTAAGATCTTTTCCCATAGTGACTTCTTTTTATAATACAGTCCTCCTTTCACCTCATAAAATACATTTCTTTACATCAGTAATCATTGTAAACAGTAATAATGATTTGAAGTGGAGTAGGACATAACTAGTATATTAAACCAACCAGTGCCTTGGCTAATTTCAATATTACCAAAACCACCCCTGCTGCTAAATATGTAATTATAAAATGTTTCAGTGAGTTTTGTTGGCTTTAGAGTTGCTCAAACAATACAGCCTAGATCACTTGTTTATGCCATCAATATCAGTGGACTTTTCTGAGCGTCTACTAAGTGCACAGCACTGTAACAGGTAGCTTAACAGCACCTTTATTAAATGAACTTTATAAATAGATATGCTTTTCTTTGAACCTACTTGTAAAAATACCTACTACCTATCCTTCACAGATACCAATTTGTTTATTTTGTCAATTTCTTAAGCTAGGAATCTTGAGATAATATTTTACTCTTCTCTCAATTACATGCTTTTTATTAAAAAATTGTATTTGTTCTTTTTCTCCATCCTTATTACCACTTTATGCTTGGATAACTGCTAAAGTCAAGTTGCTGGTTTTCCTGACTTTAGCTACCTCTCTTTTTAAACTGATTTTTACATAGCACTGCATACTAATCTTTCTAAAATAGAACATAAATCATGCCATTAGCGATCAAGAGCTTCCTGAAGATTCTTACCTTAGCATATCAAATCTAAATTGCTGCCAATTTTCAAGGCTTCTCATAAACAGACCCACCCTAATTTTGAACCACAAGTAAAACTGTCTTCTGTATAGGCTCTTCCCACCCTCATCCCCTTCTAAGACATATTTATTTCCTTGTAGGCCTTAGAAGTGGTGGATGGATTAAAAAGTGGGAAGAAAAAGCCATCCCGCTCTATCTACCCAAGCCATACCTATTCTTCAAAGATTCTACTTACAATGTACATGTACATATAATGTAAACTCTTGTGGGCAAGAAGATGTCAGCTGTATCAATATTTTATACCTAACACAGTGCCTGGCACATGGCAGGTACTCAGTAATTATTTAGTACATGAATATAATTTCCATCACTATAGAGAGGTTTTCCCAGAACTGCTGACCAATTCTGGAGAAAGGTACTATTTGTGCTGAGAGGTATTCTACATTTACCGATAATTAACACCCCCACAAAGGAGTGAGAAATTCTTATATCTAGATATTTCTGTGTTAGACTTACATTATAGTGCCTTGAAAAATATTTACAAGAAGAAGCAGTTGCTACTAAGTACTTGCCTGGTCAAAATTATTGAGCTTAAACAAATTCTCATTATTCTGGACCCTTGGGCAGAGTTTTGCTGACTAATGAGCTACCATGCTGTAGGTTCTAGGAAGTGGGATATAGTTGGAGAGATTGAACATCAGTAGGGAGACCCCTAGACAACTTTCTCCCTGCTGAGTACTGGCTTGTGGGGTACTAGACTTTCGCCAACATTCTGACTGATCTAACGAACAGTTAAAAGAATGTTGTTATTGACAGGGCTGTACAGCAAAATGCAATTAATAACATAATTTGATTCTGTACAGTGCCCTACATAAAAATAACATTTAAAACCAAACAATTGGCAGTATTATATGTGCTTCCAGAAAAAAACTCAGAGATACCGTACTTTATGTATACTTTCCACTAGTAGAAACAAACCTTCTAAATATAGATATTGTAAATATTTTATCCTTTCAAATATGAAACAAAACAAAAGAGCAAATCAAAATGAAACAAAAATATATCGTCAAATTCATGAAACTCATAAATATTTTTATGCTAATATGTGAACTCTACAAATCTTACTATTTCTATGGATTGTTGATAATGCAAGTCATAGAACCAAAGAATGGAGTAAGAGTAGCTTTTGTCAGCTAAAAATATACAGCTTTCCAATGAAGATACCTAAGTTTAAATAACAGTGATTAAAAAACAACAACAACATAATGTGTACCTGCAGGAAATCCCATTACATTGAATATTCTGTCCAGCTGGTCATGGTGATAAGGATTACTAGTTTTGATGTCCTCTTGTCGACAGTGAAATATTGGTTCTGACGTTAGTAGTTCTGCAAATATACACCCTATAGCCCAAATATCTTTAAAATAAAAAAAGAAGAAAACAAAAAATAAAAAACAAAAATAAAAAAAGGAAAGGAAAGGAAAAAAGAAAAAGAAAGGAAAATAAAGTGGTTCTTTCCAAAAGAAAATGCATTTTTATTTTGGCGGGGAGTGGTTTTCTTTCTTTCTTTTTCCCTCATAGGTTATCTTCCTACACAATTATAATTACTATATAGCATGGAACATTAGTTGTAAACATATAATTTCTCCTCAATTTTTCATTCCTTGTTATACTTCCATCCCTGCAGTGACTTTAACTCCAGGTCTAAATCAAATTTATTAGGTGAATTTTTTGGCTAGTTTTTAAATGCCACAAATATTACCTCATCTATAAAATATGTTCCAAGCAGGAGCATGGGAACCACAAACAAACAAAACTAAACACAAAATAAACAAACAGAAAGCCCAAACAGCCTTTGAAATTAGGCATACTTGCCAAAAACAATCAGTGTAAATTTTGGTAATAAAACATGTTAACAGCATCAATTAGAAAGGTACTATTCCAACAAGAAGGACAATGCCAAATCTCAAATATTCTAATGAAACATGTCATTTCTACCTAACCAGTTTTCTTTCAAAGTGTTTCTTTATGCTATAGTAGTTTCAGATTTTGCAAGTTTAAGTACTGCATAGGACAAGTCAACAGGAGCAAGAGTACCTTTAAAATGGGTAAAGAAGGCTATAAATTCATAGTAATTATTTAAAAAGCCAGGCAAATGTATTTCTCTGTATACAAAGTAAATTGCTTTCATTCACTTTAAGATACAGGCTTACTTTCATTCATATTCAATTTTTACTCAATAGAACTATTAGCAGAGGAAAGATCTTTATATCAATTTAGAATTTAAAGGCAAAATATTCCATTTTTACTATTAACAAATCTCTAAATTACTAATGTTAATTTCCCTAAACTAAATACAATGGTGTGCACTCAGCAGACAATTAAGTGTCTTTTGGCTAATTTAACCAATACCTGTGGCAAACAAAAATAACTATAGGGGACGAAAAACGACTGTTTTATTAAAGCTGGTTGCTCAGGTATGTTAATAGCTTTCAGTTAAAGAGAAAATGAGCAAAATTGTTAATATATAAATAATGGAGAATTTTTAAACTCCAAAATTGGAATACAGACATTTAATTTGATATAAGATTATCATACTTTTAACTCAAAATAACAAGTTAAACATTTATTAACTTAAAGTTGCATACCCTGACTACAAGTAAAGGATGTTAAAAAAAAAAAAAAAAGACACCATACTTGCATATCACTTTTATCCCCTACCAGAAAACCAAATCCAGCCAATAGCACCACATGGAAGAGTTTCATCAAGAAATGGAGGCCAAGCTATCTTTTTAACATTAGAAGGTTAAGTGGGGAAATTATTTATTTTGTGGTTATTCTTTTTACATGGCTTTCACATATATACCTGACCTATGATAATCTTAATCAAAGGATAGACAGGCAAGCTAGAAAGGATCACAAATAAGACCCATTGATCATTTAGCATATTTAAAACTATACTCATTCCATCAAAGAGACACTGTAACAACTGGTTCTGGTTAGCTATAAAAAATTCCAAGAAAGAAAATCTTTCTCAGATTGTACCAAGTTAATGGGATAGTCTCTCTTTCCTGTTCACTTACTTGCCCAGTGCGTTCTAGAATCCCATTCACATAATATAAACTCAACTAGTCCTCAAAAATTGTGGAACTTATGTAGCTCTTGGGCTAACCAGGAAAAGTGGCTAGTCATTAACATGCTGCATATACTCAATGGGGGTGGGGGGGAAGTGGGTAGATTTGTTAATATTTTAATCAATAGGTATCCTAATAGCAAGTTTCTATTTACACAAAAGAGAGTAAATTCTCTTTTTCCCTATTTTATTGTATTTTCCCACATAAAAGAATGCCACACATTCAGTAGGCATTCAGAGATCTGAGGACAAATATATGTGCTTCCAAGTCTATACAGGTTATATAACACATGTGGCAAAATGTTAAAATTGGTCTATCTGGGTTGGAATTCTTTGTATGGGTTTTAGTTTTGTATTATTTTTGCAACTGTCCTGTAAGTTTGAATTATTTCAAAATGAAAAGTTGAAGGAAAAAAAAGTCTATATAGATATGTTGAAAACAATTTTGCAAAAAAATTCTCTTAAGGTGATTTAGTAACATTTTTAAGACTGCTTTAATGACCATTAAAGATTGATAACTCTCTCAGCCTTCTCCCCAAAGTCAAACAAACAGAACAAAAACAGAACAAAACTGAATTAAGTTTTGTCCCTAGGAGTACACACCATTTACTACCTGACTATGTCCTGTCTTTAGCTTAATAATTCAGCTTGCACTTCTGTGCAACTAAGCAACCATAGCACTAAAATCTGCTTGTAGTAGAGGGTGGGACCACATTATTTTGATTTGTTAATACCAGGTTGTTTCCCAATGATATTGTGCTGTTTCTCAATAGCCTTTAGTTTAACAAAGTCCACCTAACTAAACTAACAATTAGCACTTCAAAATTAAATTAAATCAAACATATGAGTCTTCCAGTCAGTGAAAAGGGCAATGTAAGAGGCTCCAGGGTGCTGTTCTTCTGTAGAATCTTTGAAAAACTAGCAAAAAATCTTTCTTGAGCTCCAGATAAAAGTTAAGGGTTGTAGTACCTGGGTGAGTGTTGAATCAAGAAAACACAGCTTTAAAAAAATCCCTGGCACTCAAGGAAATCTCTGGCATATCGTTACCTGGATATAACTTAAGGAAAAAATAGTTCAGGAACTAAATCCCAGAATTAACCTTTTAAAATATTAAAATGTACAGTGTACAACAAAAGATTACAGGACAAAAAAACAAACAGGAAGTGATGGTCCATCCAAAGGAACAAGATCAAAATCCAGAAAACATCAATGAGGAAGACAAGACCTTGGACATACCTGACAAGGACTTAAGAAAAAAAAAAATGTGATCCTCAATATGCTCAAGGAGATAAAAGGAAAACACAGAAAACAAACAAACAAACAAACAAACACCCCCCACCCCCAACCCAGGGGTTATCAGGAAACTAATGCAGGAACCAATATGAGAATCTCAAAAACAGAAATGTAAAATTTAAAAAGGAACCAAACAGAACTACTGGAATTGAAGACCACAATAATGAAAAATTCCCTAGAGGATGTCAACAGCAGACTGGACCTGGCAGAAGAAAGAATCAGTGAACTCAAAGAAGACAAGACACTGAAAAAATTGAAGCTGAGGAGCAGAAAGCAAAAAGGAAAAAAAAAAAAAAAAAAAAAAAAAAAAAAAAAAAAAAAAAAAAAAAAAAAAGAAAAGAAAAGAAAAGAAAAAAGTGAACAGAACCTAAAAGAGCTGTGAGACACAGTCAAACATATGAATATATGTACTGTGGCAGTCCCAGGAGGAGGAGAAAGAAAGAGTCAGAAGGAATATTCAAAGAAATAATGACAGAAGGCTTCCCCAATTTAATGAAAGACATGAGTATGGACATTCAAGAAGCCCAACAAACCCCAAACAGAGAACATGCCCAGATACATAGTAGTCAAAAGGTTCTGAAAGCTGCAAGAGATAACCAATGTGTGTTGTTGTTTTTTAAAGATTTATTTTATCCAGTTATTTATCCCCCCTTGCTGCTTATGCTTGCTGTGTCCATCTTGCTGTGCTTTTTCTGTGTCTGCCTGTCTCTCTTTGTTGCATCATCTCACTATGCAGTGTGTGCTGTCAGCTCACCTCGTGGTGCGGACTGGTTTGCCCTCACCAGGAGGACCCGGGAACCGAACCCGGGGCCTCCCACATGGTAAATGGAAGCCCAACCAGTTGAGCCACATCCTCCTCCCAAGCAATGTGTTTTGTATAAGGGAGTCTCAATAAAATTAAGTGTCCATTTCTCATCTGAAACCAGGGACACAAGACAAGATGGTAGTGGGATGACATCTTTAATGTGCTGAAAGAAAACAATTACCACCCAAGAATGTTATATTCGGTAAGACTGTCTTTCAAAAATGAGGGAGTACATACAAGCAATGCCAAAAGGAGTTCATCAGACTGAAAGGAAAGGACACTAGACAGTGGATAAAAGTGGCATAGAGAAATAAAGACTTCCAGTAAAGATAACTATATGGCTAATTACAAATGTCAGTGATACTATATTGTATTTTTTGGTATATAACTCTAATTTACACTTCTTACAGGTTCTAAGATTCAAACACATAAAAAGTAATGATAAATTTATGGTATGGACATAAAATGTATAAAGATAAAATGTATATCAAGTATAACAAAAAGGTGGGGTATATAGGAGTATAGGAACAGTATATGTACATGTTACTGAAATTGAGTTGGTATTAAATCAAACATGATTGGTACAGGTTTTATGATGTTAAATTTGAGTCCCATGGTAACCACCAAGAAAATATATGAAAAATATATCTAAAAAATAAAAATAAAAAGGGACTCAAAAATGGTACAATACAAAAAATCAAATATAAATGAAAGTAGGCATTAACGTAACAATTGAAGGACAAAAAGATAAGACTTACAAACACCAAACAGCAAAATGTCAGAAGAAAGTCCTGCATTATTAGTAGTTATTTTAAACGTAAATTGACTAAACTCTCCAGTCAAAAGGGCAGAGGCTCCCAGAATGAACAGAAGCTGCATGACTTGACTAACTATATGCTGTTTACAAGAAACTAACCTTAAATTCAAAGACTCAAGATGGTTGATGGCGAAAGGATAGGAAAATTAAAAAAAACTTGTCATGCAAATAGTAACCAAAGAGAGCAGTGGTAGCTATAGTAATATTAGATAACATAGACTATGAGTCAAAAACTGCTACAAGGGGAAAGAAGATTGCTAAATACAGACAAAGGGGTCAATTCAAGAAGAAGATATAACAATTATAAATATATACGAATGTAATGACAAAGCCCCAAAATAAATGGTTCTACAGTAATAGTGGCAGTCTTCAGTATACCACTTTCAGTAATGGATAGAACATCTAGACAAAAGATCAATGAGGAAAGGGAAGACATGAATGATACTACAAACCAACTAGAACTAACAGACATATACAGAACACCTCACCCAAAAGCAGAATACACATTCTTTTCTAGTGAACAAGGATCATTCTCCAGGATAGCGCTTCAGATCAAAGAACAAGTCTCAGGAAAAAAAAAAAAAAAAAAAAA
>PVKH010009457.1:0-18788 GCA_004027955.1 Chaetophractus vellerosus
AATGGGAGCCCAATCACTTCAGCCACATCCACTTCCCCCTCCCAACATTTTTGATGTGAGAAGAAAACAAACGTCCATCTTGTTTAGGCCACTCTTAATGAGTTTGCACCCAATCTTAACCCAGCCTGATAGACAATGCTTGAAATTTTTAAACCTCTAAAAACTAGACAGCAAAATCTTCAATCATAAGAACAACTGGATATTGTATCTCCACCATCACAGCATCCTGTCAGACAGCAGATGTGCAATTTGACCATCACCAGCCAAATTAACATATCAGGCATCTAAATTTTCAAATCAGTCAATTCGGGTAGAAGTGAAATATTAAAATATACTGTGTGGCCTGTGTGGACATGATGTGATCTTTCAATAATTTATACTTGATGTGATAAAGGTCACTAAATACTTATTGAAGAGCACTGTGGAAGGTACAATGTGTCGAAAGCAGCAGCAGGTATGGCCCATGCCTTCAAGGAAATGCTAGCTGGAAACTAAAAACAACAAACACAAGAAATAAATCAGAACAATCTAGTGCCAAACTGGCTACAAATATGAAAGAAGTATGAAGAAGGGAGGGCCAAGTGCCAGGCAAAAGTAGACAATTAATACATCATAGATGAGGCAGAACTTTGGGGGTATGGGCAAGATTTGATTAGGCAGGAAAGAGGAGAGAAATTATAAGGTAACAGCAGGGAGTTGACAATAAGAATACAGAACAAGTGGAAGACAGGAAAGGGTAAGAAAAAAACCTGGTCTGACTGGAGAGAGGAATTTCAGAGAATTCTTGATAGGAAATGCTGGAAATCAAGTCTGAATAAGTAGGTTAGAGCCAGATTGAGGTGGTCCTTAAGACTCAAGAAAAAAAAAACTATAAGGGAACATTTTTTGATAAATTCAACTACATTAAAATTAATTATTGGGCAAATTGTAAACTAAAATTGATAATCAGGAAAATTTGAACACTGACCAAATATATTTGATGATAATATGAAATCACTGTTAACTTTTTATATTCATTAATGGTTATATTGTTTGTTTTTTTTTAAAGAGTACTATCTTTTAGGGATATGTACTTAAATGTGTATAGACAAAATGACTTGATGTCAGGGATTTGCTTCAAAATAATCCAGAAGGGAGAAAGAGAGCTTAAATAAGATTGGCTGTAATTTTGATAATTACTGAATCGAGTTAATAGGCACAAACTATTTTCTGTACCTTTTAAAATATATTTGACAGCTTCCATAACAAAACATTAAAAATAATCTAGTGAGGGAAACGGTATACATGAAATAAGACTTAACACATGCTGATGACTGTTGAAAGCTGTGAGATGGGTGCATGGAGATTCATTGTGGTATATTTTTGTGGGTATCTGAAAATTTATGTAATTGAAAGTTAAAAAAATAAAGTTTAGAATGGAAAAAAAATTAAAAACTCCTAAGAATAAAAATTAACAGGTAAATTACCAAAGAAACCTGAACAGCCATGAAAAGATGCTTGCCCTGACTAGTAATTAATGAGGTAAAAATTAAAATCAAATGAGATACTATTTCCCACCTACGAGATAATAAACAGTCTGACAATATAAAGCATTACCAAGGATATGGAGTAATAAGACTCTCATACAATGCTCCTAAGGGTGAAAAATGGTAAAGTCATTTGGAGAGCGATCTGGTAATGTCTAATAAAGTTTAAGATGTATGTACTCTACAGCCGAGAAATTTCACTCCTAAATACACACACTAGAGAAATTCTCCACATGTGCAAAGGCAAGTCTGTCCATGAACATTTGCTGCAAAATTATTTGTAATGTAAAAATAATCTAAATGTCCGTCTACAAGAAAATAAACTGTGGTATAGTCAAACAAAAGTATAAAATATGGTAGAGAAAATTAATGAACTACGGCTACATGTTATGGAACTCTGTCTGACCCCTCTCCCATCCCCTCACCAGCTTTCTGCCCGAGCTCCCAGTGCAAATCCCTGGCCCCAGTTCCAGAGGGAGCAGAGCAGCCCTTGTGCATGTGCTGGGAACATGTATGTCTGTCCCAGTCTGTGTGGTGGTGGCCTAAGGGATTCATCATCCAAGAACTTGCCCTGCATGCAGAAGGCAGCTCAGAGAGAGCAGTCAAGTTGTGCTGTCTGAGGCAAGAGGCTGCTGACTACAGGACATCCAGTGCAGTGCCCAAGACCATGAGGAAACTGTTTCCTAGGGAAGAGGGGACATGTGTAACCATGAAAGCTGGGGAATTCTTAGGGCCACAAGTACATGCTCCAGACAAGATATATGAGCAGAAAGGATCAGGTAGGCCCCTTTGCTTTGGCATAGAGCTATTCTCATGCAACCCACTGTATGGATAAGCCCTGAAAGAAAGCAATTGCACTGGTCAATCTGAAAAGACTGGAAAAGGTATTTACTTTTTTCATCCTCTTTTTAATTCCTGATATTCAAGGAAAGCTCTGTTATAACAGTAGCTGGATATAACCTTAAGAAATAGATGCTAAAGAGTCTAAATTTCAGCAATAACACATTAAAATGTCAAATATGTCCAGGTTTCAACAAAAAGTTACAAAACATACAATGAAACAGGAAGTGGTGGCCCAGGCAAAGAAAAGTGAAGCATTAAAAACCATGAATGAGGAGGAACAGACCTGAGACATAACAAAGGTTTTTAAATAATGGTCCTTAATATGTTCAAAGAGCTAAAGAAAAACATGGACAAAGAACTAAGGAAATCAGGGAAACGATGGATGAACACAAAAAAGACTATCAATAGAGAAACGGTAATTATAAAAAGGAACCAAACAGGGCTGAAAGACCACAGTTAGATAAATAAAAATTCCCTAGAGTGGTTCAAAAGCAGATTGGAGCTGGCAGAAGAAAGAATCAGTGAACTTGAAGGTAAGACGATTGAAATCATCCAGTCTGAAGAACAGAAAAAAAGAAAGAATAAAAAGTGAACAGAGGTGGCTTGGGCCATTGGGCACCTCCTTCCCACATCGGAGGTCCCAGGTTTGGTTCCCGGAGCCTCCTAAAGAAATGAGGAGGATGAACAGACATAGCAGGTGCAGGCAGTGAGGGAGTGGGGAGAAATAAAATAAATCTTTAAAAAAAAAAAAAAAGGTGAACAAAGCCTAAGAAACATGTGGAACTCTGTCAAGAGTAACAATGTATGCAATAAGAAAGTCCCAGAAGGACAAGAAAGGGAAAAGGGGTCAGAGAGAATATTCAAGGATATAATGGCTGAAATTTTCCAAAATTTAACAAACGACAAATATACACATCGAAGACATTTAAATTCCAAACAGAATAAATCCAAATAAACCACATCGCAGCATATTATAATCAAACTTTTGAATGCCAAAGAGAGAACGAGAATCCTGGAAGCCACAAAAGAGCAACAAGTCACATACAAGGGAGTCTCAGTAAGATTAAATGCCGATTTCTCATCGGAAGCCATAGAGAACAAGAAGGCAGTAGAAAGACATTTAAAGTGCTGAAAGCAAAAAATTGCCATCCAAGAATTCTACATCTGGCAAAATTTTCTTTCAAAAATGAAGGACAGATTAAGACATTCCCAAATAAACAAAACAAAACAAAACCAGACCAGCTCTAAAGAGAATTCTGCAGGTTGAAAGGAAAGAACAACAGACAATAGATCGAAGCCATATGAAACAAAGATCTCCAGTAAGGGTAACACCATGGGAAAATATAAATGTCAGTGCTACTGTATTTTTGGTTTGTAATTCCCACAGGATCTAAAACACAAATGCATAAAATGTAATGATAATCAGTGGTTTTGGACTCATACTGTATAAATGTGTCTGTGACAAGAACTACATAAAGGTGGGGAGGACAAAGGGGCATAGGAACACAGTTTGTGTATACTAGTGAAGTTAAGTTGGTATCAAAGCAAACAAGATTGTCATAGATTTAGGATATTAAATTTAAGTCCCACAGTAACTACAAAGTAACTATCATAGAATATGCAACTTCACTGAGACAGAAATTAAAGTATAGGTTGGCAGGGGTGGGGGGCAGGAGAATGGGGAATTAATGCATAATTGGTGTAGGGTTTCTATTTGTCCTATTTGGGGATATGAGAAAGTTTCAGTAATGGAAGGTGGTGAGGATATCAACACATTGTGAAGGTGATTAATCCCGCTGAATCTGTATAGACAAAATGACTTGATGTCAGGGATTTGCTAGGGAGTGGCTGAGATGGGAAAAGTTTATATTGTATACATGTTCCCACAACGAGAGAGAGAGAGAGAGAGAGAGAGAGAGAGAGAGAAATAGAGAGAGCGAGTGAGCGAGCGACTAAAGAGACAATGACAATTAAATGCAATAAATCTATTCCCTGGAGGGGATCTTACAAGGGATTAGAAAAGTCTCAAAGAGAAATTACTGGAACACATGAAAAAAACTGGTATATAGATGTAAGCTTTAAAACAGTGTTAAATTACTTGATCTTAATAACTGCACTTAAGTTGGTTACATAAATGAATATCCTTGCTCTTAGGAAATGTACATGGCAGTATTAAATGCTCAAGGAGCAAGATATATACAAACTACTCTCAAGTATTTAGAAATTGGAGAGAGAGAGAGAGAAAAGAGAGAAAGGAAAAGGAAAAGGATGAGCATATGTGGCAAAAAGTTAAAATTGGTGAATCTAGGTATCTGGGGGGAGAAGGATAGGGGTATGTTGGAGTTCCCTGTATGGGGTTTACAATATTTTTGTAGCTATCCTGTAAGTTTGAATGTATTCCAAAATTAAAAGTTTCGAAACAAAAGTACTAATTTTAACTACTAAAAAAAAAAAAAAAAAAGGCAAAAAAGCTGGGACTTGTAGTAAAAACAGCAAAGTAATGTAGATCCTTGAGTAGTGAAATAACATGATAATGATAAAAGTACTTTTCTGAAAACTAGTCTGTCTTTGGAATAAAAGATATATACTAGGCCCTCAGTATATATTTGTTGAATGCATGAATAATATCAAGTAGGAGATTATTACAGCACTACAGACCTGCAAAGATACAGACCTGGATTGAAATCATTGACAATTAAAATGGAATGGAAACTCAAGAAACAGTTCCAAGGAACAAATGAGATTTGATGAAAATTCAATGTAAACAACATAGAAGAATGGGAAAAAGAGAACACTGAATCATCTCTGTGAAACAATCTCCCAGGACCCCTTCCATAATAATAACACTACACAATTACCTGACTTCAAGACATCTAAATTTGAACACTAGAAAAATGGCATAACTAGTGACAGAAGTAGTATGCCAGCCAAGAGGGTCAAGAAATGGAAGTGGAAATAATCATCAGTTTTTGGCAACGTGGACAAGAAAAGAAAATATCGAAAGAAGATATAATAACTCCAAACATGGGACTAGAACATGGGCCTAAGTCAGATGTGAATTTTTCTAGCAGCTACAAAGTGATGATTAACTGAAGCCAAGGATTGGATGGGCTGACCAGGAGAATAAGCAAAGAATTGCGCAAAAAGACTTGGCTCTGAAGAAAACTGATGACTAAGAGAGAAAAAAAGAGAAGAAATAGGAGAAGTGATCAGAGAAACAAAGAAAACCCCCAGAGTTCAGCTTTTAGGGAAGCAAAAAGAGAAGAAAGCTTCAATAAAGGAGGGACTCACTGGGTCACCTGCCTAGAAGACTATAGAGGCTGCAGAATAAGAAAAGGCCACTAAATGTGGCAAGGTAATCTGGTAACCTCTCAAAGAGTTTCAGCAGACTGGTTCAGATGGAAGCCTAACTAAAGTCAGTCAAACTGGTAATAAAAGGATCTGAGGTAAAACAGGCCAGACCTAAATTCAAAAGAAGGAAGAACATCTCGACTATATATGGAAGGAAAGGGTTTTTCTTTTTCTAAATGGTAACTATTTGTCTAACACTGAGATATTTTCTGTTGAGTTCAAGGACCTAAGAAATTAGGACAAATAAATTTACATAAAAACAGCTTTTTAAAATGCCATTACCTTTTCGTTCAAAGCTTTCTTCCCTAAGAATGCAGACCAGTGCCAAAAATTTAGTCACTTCCTTTAAATAAAGGACAGTTGTATTATTCAGCTTGATAATTGCCATAGATTCTTTGTCATAAGCACTTCCACTCCCATCTTCCTTTAACCTATTTAAAAGAAAGTTATTCTTCATTATAGGTATCCCAACTTGGTGTCTTGTCTCATTTAATTTTCCTCATGACCAGCCTTTCTACCAATTTCCAAAATGGCATTTAAGAATGAATATTGGTTTAAATATACTGGAACATAAGTTGTTATTTAGGTACGGGATTCCCAAACACAGGCTCTCAGGTATTCATATGCAAAGTTTAAAAAACTACATACACGTCCTTCACTATACAGATAATCAGGCATTTGGAGAAAAAAGTAAAAATATAAGTAGAGTTTAAGCAGGGAAATGACATTTTCAACATTTTGGATCTACTTACCTCCTCAGGTTGTATTATGTAGGCCCAGCTGAGGCGCCTCCTCTATTTATTTCCCTCAGGGCCCTGCTACCACCTAATAAGTGAGCTCCTTCAAGGCATATTCTATATACCAGATCAATCACACATTTTCCCAGAAAAAATTTTTTTGTTGTTTCCTTGAAAAATCAGGAAAATTCTTAGACTACAGAAAAACAGTAACATCTAGAGACCAGCAGGAACTATACTGAAATAAACAACTTATAAGAGATAAGGGATCTGAAAGTCATTTCTGACATATTCAGTAGAAGTCTAAAAATTGTTTAAATATTGCGGGTTTAGGAGTTGTCAGAACTGCCTTCTTTTAAAACTTATTTGCCTTTAAAAATAAACAAATAGGGGCCGGCTCGATAGCCCAGTGGATAGGGCACTGGCATACCACATGGGAGGCCCCGGGTTCGGTTCCCGGGGACCTCTCCTAGCGGGCAGACTGCCTTGAGAATGGCAAGCCACCATGGGCGGGCCTAAGCCGCCGTGGACAGGGCAAAAGCCGCCACAGGCAGGGCAGGTTGCCCACGAATGGAGCACAGCCAGCCACCCGCGAACTGAAAGCCGGCCGTGAATGGAAGCAGAAGCCGCCCACAAGCGGGGAAAGCCGCGCGTGCAGTGATCAGTCTCGGCGCGTCGCCGCAGCAGGGCAGGGGGAAGGGGAGATATGTAATAAAATAAATAAATCTTTAAAAAATAAATTAATTAATTAATTAAATTAAATTAAACAAATAAAAGAAATACACTTAAAAATGTCAAGAGTTGCTGCCTTTGTAGCAAAACAACGGCTTTTTTCTATTTTTTTCCATTTTTACTTTTATTTATATATATATATATATATATATATTTTAATGAACAGGGGAGAGGCTTTTTAAGATTTATTTCTCCCTACCCCCTCACTGTTTGCATTTGCTGTGTCTGTTTGCCATGTGCTGGTTTCTTTTTTAGGAGGCACCAGGAACTGAACCTGGGACCTCTGATGTGGGAGGGAGGTGCCCAATCGCTTGAGTCACCTCCGTTCCTTGCTTTGTTGTGTCTCTCATTATGTTTTCCTTGTGTCTCTTGTTGGGTCATCTGGTTATGTCAGCTCGCTGTCTTGCTTGTCTTCTTTAGGAGGCACAGGGAGCCGAACCCAGGACCTCCCATGTGGTAGGCAGAAGCTCAATCGCTTGAGCCATATCCATTTCTCGAGGAACTAATTTTAAAACTATTCTAAACCTTACAGTTGACTTTCTCACATTAATTTGATCCTCACAATCTTGAGAGAGGAATTATTACTATTACCCCATGTAACACTTTCTTCCTGGAACAAGTCAAAATATAAATTAAATATAAACAAGAGGACCATATGTACATTTTAATAAATGTAGGTGCTTAAAAGTTCATTAATGGGGTCAGCTGTAGCCCAGTGGTAGGGCACTGGTTCACCACATGGGAGGCCCCAGGTTTGGTTCCCGGGGCCTCTCCGAGTAGGCAGACCGCCTTGAGAGGGTAAGCCGCTGTGGGCGGGGCGGAGCCACCATGGGCAGGGCAAAAAGCCACCATGGGCAGTGCAAAAAGCCACCACGGGCAGGGCAAAGCCGCCCATGAGAAGAGCAGAGCCGCCCACGAGCGGGGCAAGCCACCTGCGTGGTGGGCTGACTCGGCGCGTCGCTGCAACGGGGGGAGACAAAAGCGGACGCAGAAGAGTGAACACAGCGGGGACAAGCAGAAAGGGGGGATATGTAACCAAAAAAAAAAAGTTCATTAAAAGTAAAGTGATTTCCTAAAGATCTCTCACCCTGACAAAGCCAGGACTCAAACTTAAGGTTTCAATTTTAACTCAAATCCCTGCAGTTTACATTATCTTTCTTAACTAGTATAAATAAGGTTGATTTGGGAAGCCTAGATGGTAAGGAAGAAGATGCCACATGCTTTAAGAGTATAAAAGAAAACGACTTCCTTCTGATTGGAGAAGTTATAAGAGCAATGTGTTCTTAGTTATCATTAGTTGCCCTAAAAGATCCTTCCCCCCAATTCTGTGCTGCATGGAAAGTGAGAACAGATGCTAACTCTGACAACAGGTTCCAACACAAAACAACCCTTGGAATGATTTCTTAAGCCAATACCTAGAGCCAGCAGCCGTGAGAAGCTGTAAAGCTTCTAATGTCAAACCAGCATATGACCTTGACTCATACTAACGTGAGAAAGAAATAAGGAAGATGCATTCTAGCGAGAATCTGGCGATTAGACCGATTCAATTTGGCTGTGATTAATAAAATTAAAAATGAAAATATGTAATGACCTTAAAAAGCTTGCTGAGACTTTAGAGCACAATATTTGCTTTCTACATTTAGTTTTTTTAAGTTTTTATAACTATTAGGAAAATATGCCTGTCTAAATCTCACGCAAAATATGCCCAGGCAAAAGCAAGAAGAAAGACATGCCCAAAAGGAACCATACATAGTTAGTGGCAGCTAACCCTAATGGCTGCCAATACAGCAAATTGGGGCATAATAAAATAACGAGGGCATAAACAACTTGGAAAGTACTGAAACTATAAAGTTAAAAGCTTACACATGGGAGGTCTGTGGTTTAGTTCCCGGTGCCTCCTAAAGAAGACAGCAAGCTGGCGTGATGGGCAGGCGCAGCAAGCTGACACAACAAGATGACACAAGAAAACATAATGAGAGACACAACAAAGCAGGGAGCAGAGGTTCCCGGTGCCTCCTAAGCAGGACAAGCAGGACGGCAAGCTGGTGCAACGGGCAGGTACAGTGAGCTGATGCGACAAGATGATGCAACAAGAGACATGAGAGGAAAAACATAACTAGAGACATAACAAAGGAGGGAACAGAAGTGGCTTAAGCGATCAGGTGCCTCCCTCCCACATCAGAGGTCGCAGGTTTGGTTCCTGGTGCCTTCTAAAAGAAACAAAGAAGACGAACAGACACAGCAAATGCAAACAACGAGGGGGTGGGGAGAGATAAATAAATCTTTTAATTTTAAAAAAGCTTGCACGAACATGGGACAAAAAGTGTCAATAAGATACTTTCTCTTTTCTGTGATGTTCCAATATTTCATGCATTCACACTTTCATTTTGCTTCCCTAGGATGCAAAGAATACAGCAGAGGCTTCAATTCTTCCCTCATACTAATTTGTACTGATATAGTCTGCAAAGGACCTAAAATATGAAAACTACCATAAGTGAAAAAGAAGTATAAAAACTAAAAGAAACAGGGTCTATTAAAGATTCTATATGGAACTCTGATGCTTGCAAAAAGATCCTTATAGGATCTAAAAGCCACTTCATTTATTAAACTATAACTGTTGGAATTACATGTAGTCTCCCTCAAAAAAACATAAATCTAGGATCAAGTAAGAAGCAAATTAAACTATAATAAAACACACCAAGGTGCTGTCACAAATTGTGTTAATAGTGCGATAATAGACATTTTTCTTTTTATAATATATAATTTATAATGTACCTTATAATGAATACAAATTTTAGAACTATATCTGAAAAAGCTTACAAACTTTTTACAAAAGTTTGTGAAATTTTGACTTGTTTTAAAGGAAAAGCAAATACGTGTTCTACTTGTCCATTTTTTAAAATTAGGAATGTAGAACATGAAACTTTACAGAGTAATAGACAACTTCTCATTTTTATTATGGAAAGAATTAAAACAAAGGAGAGCATAATCAACAAAGGTGAAAAACAGGAGGCAGGAACAGACAAATAAAAAACAACTAAGGCATATAGTATTCTCCTACTCAAAGACAGCTGGAGAAAGACACTAACAATTTAAACAAAGAGGCTAAGGTGAAGGGCAGGGCTAGAGAGATGAAAGAGGAATTTAGAATAAGGGGAGCAGAGAAGTATAACATATAGAAGACACAGGTATTAAAGCACAGGTGATGTCAGTGTCAGAAAGTGCCTTAGGGATTCTGATATTAATGAATTATGGGAATCAGGGTAGAAAGGACGACGACATTTGAAGTGCCAGTAATTCTCCACAATTTTAACTCATCCTGTGGGCTATTCTACAAAATCACTAGTATGCTGGCTTTTATAAATTTCTGTATAAAGACTGGAGAACTTACATAAAGGAAGAGCATAGATTTATTTTGGAACCTTGGATGTATGGGTCAAATTTTTAACTAAATATTCAAGTTCTTCTGATACACAAAATTCTGATTAACTCGTTTCTTTGCTCCTTGAAAGTTTAAGGATCTTTCATTCCACGAAGTTTGATGGTTAAATTAGGAACCAGCATTTACTTTGTTATTCAGACCATTTTAAATAAATTATTCGAGTTTTTTTTTTGATGTACCTAAGTCCCAGTAATAAGAAGGCACAATGCAAACCCACTAAAAAATGGGGAGAGGAATTTTCATGATAAATAAGTACAGAACCAGTCACACTTTTTTCAAATACGTTTATCCATCCTTCTCTGAAAGACTGAGACCCAGCAGCCCACCTAAGGAAAAATCATGCATCAAGTTGAAACACTCTGGTCAGAACAATTACAATTCATACAGCACTTTCCAGAGGCCTCAGAAATTAATCTCCCCAACATAGTCAGCTGGTTAAGTTTTCCACCTATCTGAGCTCTTACAGAAATATGTATAACTTACCCATATATACAAGACACATCAATTACAACATCAATCATGTCACAGCAAAGTTCATAAGATTGCATATCCACAGGAGAACTGTCTGTTGCAATGTAGATTTTGCTGACAACATCAAAAAGAAAAGCTTTTTCAATACCTGAATTCTTGGAGAAAAAAATTGGGGAAATGTTCAGTGCTTTTCAAGAATCAAAAATGGTAACTTATCAAAGATCTTGAATTACTGAATAACATTCAAGGTCATTTTTAACTATGTAACCCAATACCCAAAAACAAATAGCACTGGTTGAGAGGCATTTTTAATATCCAAAGAAATAAAGTGGAATTACTTCTTTTCTCTGATTGACATAATTGCACCAGTCAAGTTTGTATTTATATCCTCCTCTCTACTTATTTTCTAAGAGCCTCTAAAAAACTAACAAGTTTTTTCCTCCAAAAAGCAAGCCATTCTTAGATTTTCAATAATCCTTTCTTATTAAAATAATCAATCTCTGATTTGAATGACCTTGTGAACAGAAAGGTTTTATGTGGCAATTAGCAAAACATAAATGAGTTTCAATATGACATCAACATCCAACATAACCCAAAAGCCCAAAAAAGTGAACTTGGAGATCACCACTCAATTGAGCTCTTTCAAAGTAATTTTTGGAAAATGTAAGGCTGAATGCTAAATTTATTGGAGGGATTTCCTTTTTTATCACGCTGAATCTTCAAAACACAAATATAAAACATGATACTAACATTACACTTAGCAAGGAAAGGAAAAGACCAAGTCAAACTCCCAAAGCTTTTTCCAGTTACTACTCTTCTTTCAGGAAAACATGTATCATGCAAACTTTTTTTAAATTAAGAAAGCATGTGATACATGGGAAAAATACAACTATTATAACTTATAGACTATAACAGTAATATTGTAATATTTCCGTAGCAAAGACAAAGAAGGTACTATAACAATGCTAAAGGTCAAAAAAATATGGGATTTAGTTTTATGAAATGTAAATATGATCAAGTTTTTTGTTTTTTTTTTCCATTTTCTTCATTAACAAGGAGACCTTGGTCATGTCATTTAATCAATCTCATTTATTCATTTTTCTGAACACTGGAGAAATAATTGAATTTGTTTTTAGGACTAAATAAGCTAAGTGTGTAAATGTGCCTGGACAGGATTTTTTTTTTTAATAATGCTTCCATATGTTAAGCTGCCTTTTGTCTATCTCATAATTTTTTTTAGTTGAAATAAAGTTTACTAATTTGGGGAGAAAGGAAAAAAGCATGAGAAAATTTTTCATTAGTTCATTTTAAGACAATGAAGGGTGAGTCCTAAGAGAAGAATTCAGAAAATAATTCTGACCATTTTTTGAATATTTGACAACACAAACATATTCACTGAAAAAGGAATCAGGAATTAAAATGAATTAAATAGCTCACTTACTGATATAAAAATATTTAATAGGTTTTCCAACGTTGGCAGTTGTGGAATGAGTTTCTGCACCACCTTACTAAACGCTTCAAATATTGAATGGTCATAGATACTAGTCAAATAAAAGCTGAAAAACACAACACAGTTTAATTAATTCAAAAACACCTTAAGTTTAATGACATTGTAATACATAAAATTTTAAGTTTCACATTTGATTTCAGTAAGTTCAAATAAAGCCTCTTTATCTTGTCCTCCATCCCCATTTTTCAAAATGCAAATGCAGTTTCCACATCTGGCTTGTGGCTATCGATCCCTTTACTGCATTTACAAAAAGGTAATGGAGGTGGTCCTCAATAAAGCATTTTCAGATGCAGAAACTAGAACATTCACCTAATTCTTTGCAACCTGATCCCAAAAGCTTGGTTTCTCAGGCACAGAACTGAACAGAGGCCAAAGATTAAAAACCAAGAGAAAGCCCAGTGGAGATATGTGACAATTATTAAGTAAGAATATAATATAGCAATCTACTAAAATGTTAGCTCTTTAGAAAGTTCTTTTTTGATCACCCTATCTACAGTACTACCCCATACTCATTGCTTCCTACCCCTTTCTCCTAATTTATTTTTATTCATAACACTAAATTCTTAAAATTAAACTACATATTTACTTACAAATGCTTTTGTTCTGACTCCCTCATCAGAATATAAGCTCCATGAGGGCAAAGACTTTGTCAGTCTTGCTCAGAGTTGTAAGCCCACTGCTCTGAACAGTGCTCAATAAGTATGTGTTGAATGAACAAATAAATATGACTGATGCTTAGAATTTATGTAAATAACATATTAAGTTAGAGGGAGCTACCATATGGTGAAGTACCATGCTCAGATTTAACAAAATACATATCTGAGATACTTTTAACAATTTAAATAGTGTAAACAATCCTAACTGCTTTATCACTTGGTGAATATATTATATATTTTACATAGTTGTATCCATAATACATTTTTATGTATATATTACAAAGTGAAAGATACAGAACTATGTATACCATACTTAATAGAAATTTTTTAAGATCCTTTCAAGAAGCTGATTTAAAAACCTAGCTCCATGCAAGATGGGGCTCTACTCTAGATGACAGAATACTGGAATGGAACAGTTGAAGCCAAGATGACCCCCACAGGAACCAGGAAAAATAAATAATTTTTAGTGTTTTCTTTAGGCAAAATGGTTAGCAAAGTGAAAAGGGCCTGCAGTGCCTATGAGGCATGGAGGTAGATGGAGACAGGGAGAACGTGCAAGACTTTAGGGTACAAAGAAAATTTAAGTTAAGGTGAGCTTCTAGAAACTAGAAATCAAGTAGTACATCTTTGATAGGCCTACTAATACACAAAAGCTTGATGCAAAATTCTACTAAGTTAACAAAGTCAAGAGCCCTGTAGGTAACTGAAGAAAGGGACGGTATTTACCTTTCGGGTGGGATGCCCTGGAATGGCACATACAGGGTAAAAAGGATCAGAAGTGTTCCCCATGGACTAAGGAACAAAATCATGGCTTAAAATCCAGGTAAAAATTGTTAATAGTGGATTTCCAAAAAATAGGGTTGGGGAATTTTACGGGGAGGCATTTTCACTTTCTCTTACAATATTGCTGGGTTGGTTTTTTTTAAAGCATGAATTGCTATTGTAATTTTTTAAATTTTAATCCCAAGAAACTAGCTGTCAATGAGACTTGTCTACATGGTTTCACAGTTAGTGATGGTACAAGCATTAATTGCAAGATCTTGGAGCCTTGGGTTCTAGGCGATATCAGGGGTAGCAATGCGGGTTGGTTTGAACCTATAGGGAAGTCACTGTGACAGACCAGGAACAGGGAAGTAACTATGCTTATGCCTCTTCCCCGTCTCCCCCTGTAAAATGTTTATATCATCAAGAGAATATTTTCTTAGGTACTTTTTTCTTTCTTTCTTTCTTTCTTTTTTTTTTTTTTTTTTTTTTTTTTGAGGTCCCAGGGGCCAGGGATTGAACCTGGGACCTCACATGTGGGAAGCCAGCGCTCAAGCACTGAGCCACATCAGCTTCCCTGAGATGTTTTTTTGTTTGTTTGTTTTGCTTGTTGTTTGTTTTTTTCCAAAAGGCACCGGGAACTGAACCTGGACCTCCCATGTGGGAGGCAGGCGCTCAACCACTCGAGCCACATCCATTACCTCTTGGGTACTTTTTTAACACTCATTTCTACCTATACCAAAAAATAACAATAATAAAAATAATAAATAAGATGTAGAAAAATATTCCTCACTTTTAGAATGCAAATACACAAACCATCAATCCTATCTAGCTGTTCCTTAATAATAATTTCTTAATGATATTTAATTATAAACCAGCAGTTCTTTAAACTTAAAAGCAGCCTAAGCAAACTTATCAAATAAACCCATTTAACCCAAACTTTAGAGATTCATAAAAGGATAAAGTGTTTCAAATTATAAACAAGATGTTTTAGAGGGAGTCCAAACTTGAAAGGTTCTTCCTATTGAGAAAGATACTGTCAAGATTCATCCTAAAGAGTTCTACAACAAATGTTGCAGAGTCCTTATACTAAGACAAGAAAAAAACTTCATGAAGCCCAGAAGGGAGAGTCCCAAAGCATATTCAGGCCATGAGGAAACAGCCTGATTCCAGTCTCTTGAGATGAATTTTTAAAAGCACTAATGCAAATACTTCAAATGGCTTCAACCTCTAGGAAAAAGTAAAAAGGAGAAAAAGTAACTTCTCAGTAACATGAGGCTCCCCACAGTAGCTTTGAATTCAACAAAGAAGAGATAAAAAACACTACAGATTAGGGAAAGGGTTACAACAGTGTTTCTAACGACATAAACACGAATACATTTTTTCAGGGCTCTCATATCAAACACACGTTATTTATTACCTAAGATGAAGTTTTTCTAGTCCAGCATCTGCAAGGTCATCATTGGCCCTTTGATGAATGTCCCTCTGCGTTTCTATTTTGTGATCATCAGACAGACCATCAACTTTGTGAATAAAAACCTCGAAATTCATGTCTGGGTTAACTTTGTAGGCTTTAGAAACAGTAATGTGAAGTCTTGTTAAAGCTTCCATATAGTCATCCTACAAGTCAGAATAAAATATTTTTTAAAAAGCAATCTTAAAAAAGTGAAATAACAAGCTATGTAAACCTCAAATCACTTCTTTTCCCCGACCACAGAAAATATCCTCATTATTCGTAAGTATTCATTCAAATACGTTACTTGCCCCACTAAATAGCTCTATAATTTCTCAAAATAAAAAAATTCAATTACAAATTAATGCTTATAATTTTTAATACTGGAGCAGTATAAAGAAGAGGCGAGAATGACCTCTGGACCAACCAAAGCCTGTGCGCCGCTGCATCCCCATGTCCAGTGCCCATATCCCACCACCACCACCATGCCCAAGAGAACGGCTGAAGGGGACGTTGAAGATAAAGCCAAGCCACAGAGATCTGCAAGGTTATCTGCTAAACCTGCTCCTCCAAAGCTAGAACCCAAGCCTAAAAACACCCCTGCAAAGAAAGGAGAGAAGGTACCCAAAGGGAAAAAAGGGAAAGCTGATGCTGGCAAGGATGGGACTAACACTGCAGAAAACAGAAATGCCAAAACAGACCAGGCACATAAAACTGAAGGTGCTGGAGATGCCAAGTAAAGTGTGTGCATTTTTGATAACTGTGTACTTCTAGTGACTGTACAGTTTGAAATACTATTTTTTAATCAAGTTTTATAAAAAAGAATTTTTTTTTATTTTTTTAAGCTATGTTGTTAGCACACAGAACACTTCATTGTTGTTTTGGGGGGAAGGGGCAAATGTCACCAGTAGAATATCTCTGAGGCTGGATTAATATGGGAGAAAACACTATTCCCCTCTAGTTTTTTGAGAGATTTCCTCTTTACTCCCAGGAGAAGGGAATACCTGATATTGATAAACATTATTTACCTTGACACAGATGTCTTGTGGTATGGAAAAACTAAAATTCATTTTTATGTCTTCATGAGCTCTTCTCTCTCTGCCTTCAGTATACATTTGACTCCCTTAAACCCAGAGGCCTGTTGGGGCCTGACCCCCCAAAAAATTGGTTACCAGGATGTCAGGCAGACTTTTCAGTGATTCCATGGAAATGGCTTCCCTCAAAAGAGTAGCAATTCCTTTTTTAGATTGTGGATAATTCGGCTGTTTTCATTTAATTTCCTCAAAGTCAGGGTCGGCTCGTGAAAAGTTGTTAAATTACATGCTAATGTGAAATGTCAACCCTCATTTTAAACTTCCCCTGTTCAGAGCATCAAATGAAGACGTCACTGGGTTTTATAGTGGCTTTCTGATTGTGGTAGTCCATTGAAGAAGAGAGTTTGTAAGTTGTTGTATACTGTTAACGACTGTCTGCCCATGTCCTGCCTGAAATGCCATAACTGTTTATAAAAAGTATCTTTAATAAAAGCTGTATACAGTTCTTAAAAAACTTTTTTAATACTGGTAGTATAAAAGAAAAAGAAAGACATTTCTTCACAATAGAAGATTAAACCAGAGACCTCATACGTGGGAAGCCAGTGCTCAACCACTGAGTCACATAGGCTCCCCAGAACATTTTAAAAGTAATCCCAGTCCTGCCATTTACTAGATGTGTGACTTTGCACAAATTGCTTAAACTCTGTGGTCCCAGTTTACTCATCTGTAAAACTGAGATTACCTCACAGTATTGTGAAGATTAAATTAAATTAGATCATGAATATGAAAATGCCTATAACAGAGAAGGTCACTCAGAAAACATTCTTAACTAATATTTAAAGCTTATAAAAAGTAAGCTTCTTAAGGACAGGAAGCACATCCCATTTATCGAAGTGCCTGCCATTTGACAGGCTTTCAATAAATGCTTGTTGGGCCAAACTCACTTTGGGAAAGTAAGGAAACTATTCACTTTAATTTTTACTGACTTAGCCCTCATATTTTATTTCTCTGTAGATTATGGGCACTGATGGGACTATACAACAATATCTACCATTCATTAGCTAATAAAAGGGGAAAACCAATGTGAGCTGCTCATTAACTAGGACTCTAAGATGTAAACCATATCTCCTAATCATCTGATATTCTTTACCTGCACAATGGAATGCCTGCCCCAAAAGTACCTCTGCAATTACATCTCTTACACTGTTAGGGAAATCTACTGGCAAAGATAAGCTTCAAGAAACAAAGTAGATCAATATTTTCCTTTTCTACAGATTTTGCCACCTGGGAAGAAAAGTAAACAGTATTATTCCTAACTACCTGTGCATCAATGACATATATTAATGCTCCTGTTCCCCTGAAGATCATCTCGTAGTCAAAGGTTGGGTCAAAAAAGTCCATTTGACCAGGAAAATCCCATATCTGGAAATTCACAAAGGAGCTATTGGATATGTCATCTTTATAAATTTTGTTGGTACTTTCCAAAAAGAGGGTCTCGTTGGGTGACATTTTATGAAACACCACCTGTAAAAAGAAAGAAGACAATTTTATGACTTTATTAAACTTTAGTACATAAAGTTCAAAACCTACCCCTGATTGATATAATCTGAAGAATTTGATCACACAACAAACATTTTAAGAGATAAAAACTCAGTAATAGCATACCCAATGGTACTGACTATCCTTTCAATTCTGACCAGAAAGAAGAAACCAAATTACCTTACATTAAATCCATTTTGGAGCTGAAACTTTTCTACTTTTTCTGCGCCACATTCAGTACTAGTAGTAGCACTGTCTTTCACATCCATTGTTTTTTTCCTGTTAAAGTGTATTAATTCTGTCAAAATCTGTTTAAGATTATGAAAGCTGTAGAGCTAAAGTTTGAGAAGTTTTATTCATTCAAAAAAACATTGAAATGCCTACTTCAGGTTCTGAGGAATAATGGAAAATGAAACTAATCTGTACCCTGCCCTCACTGGGTTTACAACCTTGTGAAAGAAATAAAACAAGGGCAGTAATTGTAACACCAGGTAGAAGGTGATGGGGGAAGAGGGGAGGAAGAAAGGCTATGGGAGTTGCTAGAGGAAAACCTTCTAAGAGAAAGAAATGGTAAAGACAATTGTTAACAATCCCAATCACAACTCATACAATACTAACATAAAACTAATTTGCCTCTTGCTTACTGTTACTTTCTGGGGAAAACACAAATGGATAGTTACTCCCAAGGTTTAGTAACAAGGAAGAAAAATTAAAATCAATTTGCTAAAAACT